>JAVIAB010000092.1:154564738-154662507 GCA_032433765.1 Megaustenia siamemsis
GACCTTTCGAGCCGTAACCGGCCCATAGGGCGTAGACCAAGATACACCTTCACCTATATGAATTTTTTTCTAGCAGTTTTTTTTAAAGATATTTTATCAATCTCGCCATCTGTCTCTGTTCTGTGCAAGCAGTTCTATCTCATTGAGGGAGCCGATTCCTGCTGCTTTGCCTCTCTCATCAATGTTCTTCTCAGTGTCTCCCTGGGTCTTCCCTTTTTCTTTTACCTGTTGTTTCCCATATGAGGGCTTGCTTTGCTATTCGATTATTATCTCTTCTCATCACATGTCCAACGTATGACATCGTCTTTTCTTTATTACTGAAGATATTAGTGGTTGATTGGCGATTCTCTAATTTCCTCGTTTGTTTGAATTCGTTCCATTCTATACCAAGTATTTTCCTTAGACATTTATTTTCGAATGCGTTCAACTTTGTTTCTATATCTCTTGTTGTTTTCCAGCTTTCACACGCATACGTAAGGGTTGATAGTACATTTGATTTGAATAGCCTAAGTTTTGTGTTTGTGCTAATGAGTTTTGATTTCCACACTTTTCAAGGCTTCTGAAAGACATTGCTGCTTTAGCCAGTCTGATTCTAATTTCTTTGCTCGTATCCCCTTCTCGATCAATGTGACTTCCAAGATAGATGAAGTGATCGATCTCTTCTACTGGTTTGTTTTCCATGTATATTTGTCACTTGTTGGAGTTTGTATTTGCATACCCTAATATATCACTTTGATTTAATCTATCAACAAACGTTTCAAAATCGTATCTGTTGTTAACTAACAATGGTTTGTCTAATCCTGTTGCGTTATTTGAGCTGGCGTGAAAGTAACGCAGCCCCTGTGTCTCCCTATGTCTTAAAACTAGATGATGACTATAATTCACCTTGAAACGTTTTTTCTGGGCTAGAAAAATTGGGTTTACAAGGGTCTTCCAATCTATAGGAGTATCAGGTTGATGAAATATAGTGTACGTGTCCATGTATTTGGTCCTACGTTCATGTGTTCTAATAGCTAACCAGTTGTTCTTATATATCTTCTTAATATCTTGAGGTAACTTATTTAAAGAGTCTATTTCATTAATAAGTCTTGGTCTATTTGAGGGTTCTTGAGTCGAACTCTTTACTGCCCGCTTGCGTGAGGTTGTCGATACCAGGGGGCCTGGTAGTGTTGATGGTGTTGAGGTGTCCACAGCTATGTCATGGCTAGCAAGATGTACTTGCAGATAGCTAGCCCCAGTAAAGCTTTGTTGACAGATATGGCAGATATGTGGGTTACCACTGGTCTCTTTCGAAGGTACGTGACCTGTTGACACAGGAGTTGGTGATGCAGGAACTGCTGATACAAAAGAGGCAGGACGCTCTGTCTTGATATGTTTGGCAAGATTGTCAGCTCTATTATATACTCGTTCACAAACATCACATTTGTATTCCTGACGCCCATGTACACTAGCAACGTGTCGTTTTACGATCCGGCTCCGGGTGAAAGTTTTGGAGCAGATATGACAAGTGTTAGACATCTGTAGAAAAGAAATTGAAACATTACAAGAAAAGAAAACAAGAAAAGTAAACAACGAGATACACAAACTATCGAAATTAGGTTACAAAAGTAACACGTGGATACTAAAAAACCAACTTAGTGAAGTTAGGTCACAAAAGTAACACGTGGATACTAAACAACCAACTTATCGAAAATAGGTTACTAAAGTAACATACTATAACATTAAAGATCTAATATAACACTTACTTTTTATGTGTTTGAAGGTACAAGACACATCCGTCGGCAACAACTGTAAGCGAAAGTCTGATTACAAACTTCAAAGTCGCGTTATATATATATATATACGCCAGAAACACCGGAAGTGTTACTAAAAATAGAACTGACCGCTGATGCAATACCGGAAGTGTTACTAAAAATAGCTTTTGACTGCTGACGGGATGCCCGTGGAGTTTCTAAAAATAGATTTTGACCTATGATGCAATAACAGGCGACTTTATAGGAGTTTTTCCCCTTGACCCTTTATGAGGGGACGCCCATGAAACTGTTAGAAATAGTAAATTTACACTCTAGGGTTACTCCAAACTTTATATTAAGCATCTCCCATACCCAAAAATGGGTACAGGGTAGTAATTTCAAAAGTGATTTTTATGTAAATTCTTAATATGGGGATGCTTAATATAAAGTTTGGGGTATGTCTAGATGTTAAATTGACTATTTTTAACAGTTTCATGGGCGTAACCGTCAAAAATGGGTACAGGGTAGTAATTTCAAAAGTGTTTTATGTAAATTCTTTATACGGGATGCTTAATATAAAGTTTGGGGTATGTCTAGATGTTAAATTGACTATTTTTTAACAGTTTCATGGTCGTAACCGCCAAAAATGGGTACAGGGGTAGTAATTCCAAAGTTGTTTTTATGTAACTTCTTGATACGGGGATGCTTAATATAAAGTTTGGGGTATGTCTAGATGTTAAATTGACTATTTTTAACAGTTTCATGGGCGTAACCGCCAAAAATGGGTACAGGGGTAGTAATTTCAAAAGTTGTTTTTATGTAAATTCTTGATACGGGGATGCTTAATATAAAGTTTGGGGTATGTCTAGATGTTAAATTGACTATTTTTAACAGTTTCATGGGCGTAACTGCCAAAAATGGGTACAGGGGTAGTAATTCAAAAGTTGTTTTTATGTAACTTCTTGATACGGGGATGCTAAATATAAAGTTTGGGGTATGTCTATATGTTAAATTTACTATTTTTAACAGTTTCATGGGCGTAACCGCCAAAAATGGGTACAGGGGTAGTAATTTCAAAAGTTGTTTTTATGTAAATTCTTGATACGAAGATGCTTAATATAAAGTTTGGGTATGTCTATATGTTAAATTTACTATTTTTAACAGTTTCATGGGCGTAACCGCCAAAAATGGGTACAGGGGTAGTAATTTCAAAAGTTGTTTTTATGTAAATTTTTGCTATGGAGATGCTTAATATAAAGTTTGGAGTAACCCTAGAGTGTAAATTTACTATTTCTAACAGTTTCATGGGCGTCCCCTCATAAAGGGTCAAGGGGAAAAACTCCTATAAAGTCGCCTGTTATTGCATCATAGGTCAAAATCTATTTTAGAAATTCCACGGGCATCCCGTCAGCAGTCAAAAGCTATTTTTAGTAACACTTCCGGTATTGCATCAGCGGTCAGTTCTATTTTTAGTAACACTTCCGGTGTTTCTGGCGTATATATATATATAACGCGACTTTGAAGTTTGTAATCAGACTTTCGCTTACAGTTGTTGCCGACGGATGTGTCTTGTACCTTCAAACACATAAAAAGTAAGTGTTATATTAGATCTTTAATGTTATAGTATGTTACTTTAGTAACCTATTTTCGATAAGTTGGTTGTTTAGTATCCACGTGTTACTTTTGTGACCTAACTTCACTAAGTTGGTTTTTTAGTATCCACGTGTTACTTTTGTAACCTAATTTCGATAGTTTGTGTATCTCGTTGTTTACTTTTCTTGTTTTCTTTTCTTGTAATGTTTCAATTTCTTTTCTACAGATGTCTAACACTTGTCATATCTGCTCCAAAACTTTCACCCGGAGCCGGATCGTAAAACGACACGTTGCTAGTGTACATGGGCGTCAGGAATACAAATGTGATGTTTGTGAACGAGTATATAATAGAGCTGACAATCTTGCCAAACATATCAAGACAGAGCATCCTGCCTCTTTTGTATCAGCAGTTCCTGCATCACCAACTCCTGTGTCAACAGGTCACGTACCTTCGAAAGAGACCAGTGGTAACCCACATATCTGCCATATCTGTCAACAAAGCTTTACTGGGGCTAGCTATCTGCAAGTACATCTTGCTAGCCATGACATAGCTGTGGACACCTCAACACCATCAACACTACCAGGCCCCCTGGTATCGACAACCTCACGCAAGCGGGCAGTAAAGAGTTCGACTCAAGAACCCTCAAAGAGACCAAGACTTATTAATGAAATAGACTCTTTAAATAAGTTACCTCAAGATATTAAGAAGATATATAAGAACAACTGGTTAGCTATTAGAACACACGAACGTAGGACCAAATACATGGACACGTACACTATATTTCATCAACCTGATACTCCTATAGATTGGAAGACCCTTGTAAACCCAATTTTTCTAGCCCAGAAAAAACGTTTCAAGGTGAATTATAGTCATCATCTAGTTTTAAGACATAGGGAGACACAGGGGCTGCGTTACTTTCACGCCAGCTCAAATAACGCAACAGGTTAGACAAACCCTTGTTAGTTAACAACAGATACGATTTTGAAACGTTTGTTGATAGATTAAATCAAAGTGATATATTAGGGTATGCAAATAAAACAGGGAGACAACCAAGTATACCTTAGAAGCATTAGTCAGTACGAGTGTTTATGTTTATAAACTTCAAGATTATCCTATAGGTTGTCTGATAGATATCCCACCCTACATTGCATCGAACCACGGCATTAACACCTTCAAACCGACTCCAATTCTAAAGTTTACAATGATAATCTTTGCTTCTTCCGTTGTCTAGCTGTCCATCGAGGTGGCTCTGTTGAGATGTTAGGAAGGTTTCAAGACTACTTTTCAAACAGTTTAACCCGTCTCTAATGTTAAGTAGTTTTCACGGTGTAACTCTTGCCGAAATGCCTCTCTTAGAAACTTGTTTTTCAATAAACATAGATATTTTTGAGTTTGATTCTGACCAAGCCTTGCGTATTGTCCTGAGAAGCGGCTGTAGTTATAGTGAAACTCTCCGTCTTTTACTTTACAAAAACCACTTCTTTTATATAAACGATCTTTCTAGGGCTAGTAAAAGCTTTTCTTGTGGAAAATGTGGGAAATTGTGGAAAGAGTTTTGGCGTATGGATAGCATGAAAAAACTTGCACTGGGGATATGGCTGTAGAGACATATAAGGGTGGAGTTTATTCTTCACCTGAAAGTGTATGGGACGCGATCAGCGCTGAAGGGATCAGTACTCCAGAGTGTTTTATTTACCCATTCAGGGCGACATTCGATTATGAATGCTACTTTGATAGTAGGAATGTTCCCAAAGAGACGCACTCGACTACCTTTGTAGCTAAACACGTCCCCCTCTCCTGCTCTATAGCGTCAAATGTCCCTGGATGGGAGGGCCCAATATGCTTCATAACGAAGGTGACCCACAAATTTTAGTTAGTCAGATGCTTGATTATCTCACTGGTATAGCTGCTAAGGCTACTCGTTGTTGCGCGATCGGTTTGAAAGTATTTTTACTCAACTCCATGATCTAAATAAAGACAAGTAATAGCTAAGTTTGATGAGTATTTAAAAGAGCTTCCAGTTATAGGTTTTAACTCGGGGAAATATGACGTCAACGTCATTAAACCTTATTTAATAAAGCACTTCATGGATGCCACTGCACAAGTGGTGAAGAAGGTGATAGTATGGAAGAAGAAGAAGAAACCGCTGATGTTATCGAAGAAGAGGAAGATAAAATGGAGTAGACTACAAAGTAGCAAAACCGTTCAAGTTTATAGTTAAAAGAAACAATAACTTTATGTGTATTGCAACGCAGAAGTTAAGTTCTTAGATATAATAAACTATCTAGCCCCCGGGTTTAGCTATAGTAAATATCTGGCAGCTTATAAGATTAGTGAGACAAAGGGTTACTTTTGTTATGAATATATAGACGACCCCCAAAAGTTGGACGAGACAGAACTACCCCCACATGAAGCGTTTTATTCGTCGTTAAAAAATTCCAACATTTCCAAGGAGGAGTACGCTCTGTGCAAAAAGGTCTGGAAGGACAATAACATGACCACCCTTAGGGACTTTTTGGTGTGGTATAATAACAAAGATGTAGTCCCCTTTTTAGAAGCCTTGGAGCAGCAGGTTCGCTTTTATGGGGAGCGGGGTGTAGACTGTTTTAAAGACGCCATTTCGGTTCCGGGTGTTTGTTTAAAGTATCTTTTTAAGACCGTTGATAGGGGTGTAATGTTTAGTTTATGTTCGAGCAAACAGGCGAGTCTACACAAAATGATTAGAGATAATATCGTCGGGGGTCCCTCTATAATTTTCCATAGGTATCACGAGGTAGGCAAAACGCTTATTAGGGGCGGAAAGGTAGTCAAATCCATCCAAGGTTACGATGCCAACGCGTTGTATCTTTGGGCTCTGATGAACCCAATGCCAACAGATTACCCAATTATTAGAAGAATGGAGACCGGGTTTAGGGTCGAAAAAGATAACTATTATGTCCAACAAAGTAGAGAGTGGCTAACGTGGGTCGCTCACCAGAAAGGGGTGGAGTTGAAAACTCAGTTTAATGGGAGGGAGTTTCGGTTAGGTGATAGAAATATCCCTGTGGATGGGTGGGATAAATCCAATAGAAGAGGCTATAATTTTCATGGTTGTTTGTACCATGGTCACAAAGACTGTCCCCTCACCAAAGATAAAGATAGAAACCCTGTTAATAATAAGCCCTTGTTCGAGCTGTTTGAAAAAACATGTGAGATACACACCTATCTAACTGAGGAGGTCAAAGTCCCAGTAGAAGTTATGTGGGAATGTGAGTGGCAGGCTCTGAAAAAGTCTGACCCAACATTAGGGCTTTCCTTTCTAAAGCCATCCCCCGAGCTAGACCCTCTTACTCTAAAGAAGGGCTCCCTCTCAGTGATAAACAGATTCTGACTTCTGTTTCAGATGGGACATGTTTTGGTTTAGTGGAATGTGATCTACACGTCCCCGACCGCCTGAAGGAACATTTCAGTGAGATGACTCCAATTTTCAAAAATATTGACGTCACGCGTGATGATATTGGACCGTTTATGGGTGAATATGCCCTCAAACATAACTTGTTGTCAACCCCTCGTCGCACCCTAATCGGTAGTTATGTCGGGGAAAAAATTTTGTTGGCAACACCACTGTTAAAATGATATTTAGATCATGGGCTAGAGGTAACAAAAATTATCAAGTGATAGAATATCAACCGTCTAGTTGTTTTAAAAAGTTTGGCGAAATGGTTTCTGATGCTAGGAGGGCTGGTGATCTAGACGAAAGTCAATCTATAGTAAGCGATACGATGAAGCTCTTAGGAAACTCAGCCTATGGGAAGACTCTAACCAATAAGGCCAATCATAGCGCTGTCTCGTATGTTCAGGGGGATGAGATATCGAAAATGATTAATAATTCCCGGTTTAAAAAGATGACTGAAATAGGGGAGGATCTTTTTGAAATTGAGATGGAGAAAAAGAAAACTGTTTGGGACTTGCCCCTACAAATCGGTTTCTTCGTCTATCAGTATGCAAAACTTCGTATGTTAGATTTTTATTTCGAGTTCTTAGATAAGTTTGTAGATAGGTCCAACTTTCAGTTATGTGAAACAGATACTGATAGTTTATACTTAGCCTTAAGCGCCCTAAACTAGAGAACATAGTTAAGTCAGGTCTGCGGAATGAGTTTAATAGTGTATACAAAGACTGGTTTCCTGCCGAGTTTTGCGATGAACATATTAGCAAGACAAACTGTATAAGCTGTAAGGATGTTAAAGCGTACACCAAACGAACCCCTGGACTTTTTAAACTAGAGTACGAAGGGACAGCTCTTGTTAGCTTATGTAGTAAACGTACCATTGTAGTGGGGATTACGATAAAATCAGTTGTAAAGGGCTAAGCAAGCAACACAACAAATTAGATAAAGATATGTTTTTAGAGGTTCTCGCCACGCAAAAGGCCAAGGGTGGGAAAAATGTAGGTTTCAAAGTCTTAAATAATTCTATATTTTCCTACAGTCAAACAAGAAATGCTCTTTCCTATTTCTATATAAAAAGAAAGGTAGCTGATTATAACGTCTCGACTACGCCTTTAGATATTTAACTCTTTACACTACCAGCTTAGCCTAACCAGGAATCTCTAACAGTTTCACCCCTTATGCTTCATCGACGCCACATAGCTAAGCAGACATCCAACTACATAGGTATAACTAAATGTTATCCTTGTACTATATATTTACTTCGTGTACTGAATATTTTTGTAATGTTATATAATATCAATGTATGTTATACACCTATTGAGATAATAAAAGAATAAAATATATCTTTGTCTTCTGTTTTATATTGATCGTTTTTCATTGATGTTGTATAATCTACTAACCTATCACTATCGCTCAAGTACACCAAGAGCTCCAAAGCCAGGCCACACCAGACATAAACAGGGTCCTTCCGAGGTCACCGGGACTAGAGGTCAACATCCCGACACGAGCAATCGTGGTTAACTCCCCCTGCACCTACGGTACATTAGGTGCGCCGCGCACCTACTATATATCTTTGTTAATTTAGCGCCTAAATACGGGTCCATCCTTCCTGCTATACTACTGATGTATACTTGTATATTAGTCTAAAACAGCTGCTACGGTATGTTTTATATGACACTCCAATACGTTCAGCAATATTGCTTTATTCAATGACTATTTCGTTTCTTCTCCATTAAAATGACCAGTCCTCTTTTTTAGAGAATCTTCAAAGGATGTTCCCCATTTGAAAAGCGTCACAAAGCAACTGTAAAATTGGCCCAGCTTTGGTTATGTGAATTTCTTATCGCATGACGTCTTTAAAATACGTAAACATCAACAAGATTCGATAGCACAGGTACCCAATGAAAGGAAAATATATAACAACGAGCTATTAATGATATCGAGATTAAAAAAAAATTATTAATATGTGATAATTGGTGACAAATTAAGAAAGAAAAAAGCTGAAGTAATCTGGAGGAATAACAAACGATGCCAAATTAAGGTGGAGAAACTAGAAGGTAGTTAAATAAAGCGGGAACTTTGGAATGAAAAGAAAACATGATACATATATATATAAAGACAAGAAAAAAATTCTAGTCACATAATGAATTAATTTGACAAAAGAATACGATAATGGAGGAAGCTTTCATTCGGAAGAGATACTACATTTTTATTCATATGTAGCACGAGAGCGAAAACTGGCCAGAATTAGTTTCATCAACGACCTACTTTTGAAGACAGCCAGAGTCAGTTTCATCAAACGATATACTTTTGCCATGACTCAGAAGACAGCCAGAATTAGTTTCATCAAACGACCTACTTTTGCCATGACTCAGAAGACAGCCAGAATTAGTTTCATCAAACGACCTAATTTTGCCATGACTCAGAAGACAGACAGAGTTAGTTTGATCAAACGACCTACTTTTGCCATGACTCAGACGACAGTCAGAGTTAGATTCACCAACGACCTACTTTTGCCAATACTCAGAAGACAGCGAGAATTAGTTTAATCAACGACCTACTTTTGCCAATGCTCAGAAGACAGCCTGAGTTAGTTTCATCAAACGACCTAATTTTTCCATGACACTGAAGACAGCCAGAATTAGTTTCGTCAAACGACCTACTTTTGCTATGACTCTGAAGACAGTTAAAGTTAGTTTTTATCAACGATGAAACTTTTGTCATAACTCAAAAGACAGCCAGAGCTAGTTTCATCAACAACCTACTTTTGCCATGACGCTTAAGACAGTTAAAGTTAGTTTAATCAAACGACCTACTTTTGCCATGACGCTGAAGACAGTTAAAGTTAGTTTAATCAAACGATCTACTTTTGCCATGACTTTTCAGACAGTCAGAGCTAGTTTCATCAACGACGTTACTTTTGTCAGTAATGTAATGAAAGAAATAGAAAACTATAGTCCGTTCAGATTCGTTTGCCGAGATGTTATGATTTATAATTCAAAAAGTTCTTGATGATTTCACATGATTTTTGGCATACGGTGTTAAAATGTCCATGTCACGAGAACATATGTGTTACTCGATGTCTAGCTATAACGGTTTTCTTAAAGCGGCGAATTCCTTTGATCTTTGCCCATGTAACTATTATTTTGACCCTAATCAAAATGTTTTACAGTAATCTAGTGCAACGATGACCCATAGGCGTGTCCATAAAATTGTACTTGGTGGCAAGTATACAAATTTTAAATTATATATAGAACTTTTGTTCGTAGAGTCAATTTGATATAGTTCCATGCTCTTGGTGTGAGTTTCCCAAATGTTGTCGCTGCCTTTCAAATACGTACATTTAGTTCCTCATCTAAGGAAAGTGTGGCTGTAATAGTGGATCCAAGATAGCTGAACTTCTGTACTGACTCAAGCAGGCTTCCATTCAAAGTAATGGTTGTTGGTTTGCTTATAACATATTTTTGATTGCTTGGGTGGTCTTGAACAATAAACTGTTTAACAAATCAACTAGGAAATATTGCAAATCAAACTATTTATCTGTAGACTTAATCAGAGTAATGATCATTCAGAATCAGACGAGTCAAATAGGTCGATTACTGCTTTCGGCTGAACAAACAACAAACCATCCTTTTCCAATATTCCTCTTCTTGTCGTAACACATGATCCTCACATTTTACCGAGTAGTCTTTATTTATATTTGATAGAGCCTGATTTGTAAGTGTCTCAACATCGCATAATTTGAAAGTTTTATTTGTATATGCTACGTGTCCTTTAACTTTTGCCCAAACTAGTTCTATAGGATTTAAGTGTGCATGATATGGAGGTAGTCTCAAACATCTATGGCCATGTTCTTGAATTAACTTGTCTATTTTAAATATCTTTGTACGTTGTGTCTGTTTTACAAGGCTAAGCAATTCGGGTTTCAAGTAGCTGTCGTTAACTTGTATGTGTTCTTTTATGAGCCACGTTTTGATTGCATCTTTTGTACTTGATGATGTTGGGATTCTATCTTCTACGTTAACTACGTTATGGTAAGAAGCATTGTCCATTATCAGACAAGAAGGTCGATCTAATATTGGAAGATACTTTTCTCGATCCAGTCTTTAAATATGTGCCATTCATTTCGGAGTGGTAGTCTCTATTGTCTATGGATTTTGAAATGAAAACGAGATGAGCATTCTGCAACAACCCATTATGTCTGCTACCTGCATGTGCAACTATCAAACGTTGCCCTTTACTGCTTGGTACTGATCTTTTAATACTTCCATCTGCTAACTGCCATTCCTTTTCATTTGTATGATGAGCGTTGATCCAAGTTTCATCTAAATAAACAATATCATAATCATTTTCGCGCATTTCCTTCACTTCACGTAAATACTTGCTTCTAAGAGCTACTAGATGTGGCTTCTCACAAATAATGTTTTTTCCACCAGCATACTTTCTAAAGGTGAAGCCTGCACTTCTTAATATTTTCCATAATGAAGTTTTTGATATTTCAATGTCGTTGTTAGTTTTCAGCCAAAGCTTCAACTTTCTAAGTGTCACTTCTTCGTTTATATCAAACATTCGACAGATTTCTCTTTTTACTAGGTCCTTATCAAAACTGTCTAACGTTTCTTTCCTTCCTTGCTTTCTTGCATTTGTTGGCAATAAATATCCGCTTCCTTTAACTATTCGATCAAATGAACGTTTACACAAACCTAAAATATGCATTGTTCTCTTCTCAGGGTTTGATAAAGAACAATAAAGATGTCCCTTTTTACGCTCTCTGCAGAAGTATTGATAAATCTTTATAGCAATGTTATGCTCAGTAAAATATTTTGCCTTTATATTCATTCTCACATAGACTTGCAGAAGATAATATGGATAGTGCCGCCTCCTTTCTGTAAATATTGAGATTTGCCTCTGAATTATGACTCGAACTCGAGTCTACGGCCGTGATTTTGACGTCACATAATTTCCGGTTTCGGCTAAAATGTCATTTTGTGCTAAACGGGAAATTTCATATGTAACATTTCTTTATAAAAATTTATAGTGGAAACATAACTATTTTAGGACGGTGCGCATTCAGCCGTGAAGGTCATGCCTATATGTTAAAGAATCAGCTGTGAGATGTAAGCATCTACATAATCCTGCCGGTGTTTATAATATCGATTAACTTTTTTTTAATATAGGTTAAATAAGGCATCTTTGAAACTGGATCACATTTCTTTGATAAAAAAATATTTTTATAGCGACATTAGTATTCTAAACCTAACTTCAAAAGATCAATGCAAATGAACAATAAGTTTTTGAAAAAAATAAATTAATGTCTAGGCAAACGAATCTGAACGGACTATAATTAGTTATGTTGGAGGCAATTAAGGATCATGTTAGGATGAAAACTGAAAATGTGTGGATCATGTTAGGGTGCTGGCTAAACACTTATAATACCGGTCATTATGGAGTGAAGATAGAGTACTCGTGGGTCATGTAGGAGTGAAGGCAGAGAACTTTTCCCCCAACTCTTAGTACACCTAAATCTACATTTGTCACAACTGATTTCTGCTAAACTGACATCTCATAGCACGTCTTATGCCAACTCATAACACAACACTTTCACTACTCGTGACACGCGTCATTTCTTGACCACGCCTATTTTCTACTTAAAGCACACCTGCACGTCATTCATACTCGTAAAACATTTTTCTCTCGTAGTAAAACCTCATTATTTTTCATAATCTATTGTGCTATTTATACACTTTATTACTCATAACACACTGAGGAGAGGGGAGAAAAAGAGGGAGATGAGAGGAGTGATTCCGGTCTGTGTTGTATTCATCATCATCATCATTTAGTGTCGTCTCCGCATCGAAGGTTGGCTCCCATGGAACGCCATTCCACTCTGTCCCTTGCTTTGATGGTGCAGATTGTCATTGGTTGAATTGTCCGTCTTTTGATGTTACTCGTTCATGTTAGTCTTGGTCTGCCTCTGCCTCTTTTACCATGTATTTTCCCTTCCAATATTTCTTTTATTAGGCTGTTGTGTCTTTTAACATACCCCAAAAATTTTCATTTGTCTTGTTATAATTGTGTTTAGTAGTTCTCATTTCATTTTTAGTTGTCTTAAAACTTCATCATTTGTTTTCTTTTCCTTCCATCCAATTCTACCTATTCATCTATAGATCCATATTTCAAAGACTTCAATTTTCTGTTCTGTTTTCTGGTCTAATGTCCATGTTCCTGCACCTGTGTTGTATTAGCACAGCTAAGTCTTGTCTCTATAAATGGAAATATATTTTATAAGATTTCCGTACAAGATTCTTGTGAAATCATATTTTCTTTATTTTATTAACTCTTTCAGTACGTTTCGCCACATTGTACGCCATGCGGATTTCGGCAGCGTACGTTTCGCCGCATAATGCGCCACGCTAAATTTGATTAGTGTGAACGCCAGCAAACCATATTCTTTTTACATGTCTTGTATCATCTTGGTATTGGTGAAATCTAATACCTTGTTCAAACATCTAAACATTCATATATAATATGTTATATGTTATATAAATATAAATATGTAGATTGATTCTTAAAACCATGACAAATTATGTCTCTGAAAATCTCTTCCGTTGCGTTGATAAAAAGCTTCCGTACTGAAAGAGTTAATATCAAATCCGGAGACTTGAAACCGTAGAGAAACTACGGATCCCAGTTTCTCGTCTAGCGGATTATTTGACGGTATGGAAGTAGGACGAAACTGCACAGACAGAGATTACTTAGTAAAGAGCAATTCTAAAAGTCTCTGGGCAGTCGCTTACTTGAGGCTGCCGAACTGGGAACAGTTGGAAACATCCAGGACTTGCAATTAGAATGAAACACCGGGGGGAGGGGAGGATATTAAACGTTGGCGTGACCATTTCGTTTTAGGAACAGTGTTGGTTTCATATCCGGTATCCAAAGTCTAGCGGTGGGTTACAAGAGTCCGGGGCAGATCAAGTACTGCGCCCGCTAACCTGTATTTATTGTTATTTTAAACTTCTTTGAAGAAAAATCATTTTAAAATTTGGCGCACTCACTCCCAATAATATTTGGCGCGCTCACTACCATCGCGCAGCGTTAAACTTAGATTAGGCAAAGTTGTTTTCGGTATACCAAAGTAGATGACGCCGGTTATAGCGATACAAGGGGAGAGTGAGGCTGGGAATAGAAGTGGAAAAGTGAGAAAGAGTGAATAAGAGATATGGAAGGAAACGAAAAGAAGATAGTGCGTACTGGTTAGTGAGAGAAAAAAGAGTATGAAGAATATGAAGAGAAAATACAAATAGGGGCAGAATGAGAGAGAAAGAGAATAACTAAAAGAAAATGGGAGTAAGTTTGAGTTGGATAAGAATAAGTGAGATAACGATGAGCGAATGAGATTTAAAGGATAATAAATAAGAATGACAGAAAAAGTTAAGAACATGAAAAAAATTAATCAATGTGAGTGAATGAATAAATGAGTGATGGAAGGAGAAAAAAAAACAAATGATTAGTCAGAGGAATTGTATCTAAGTGAGCAATTTAAGAAAAAAAGATACAATTAAAAGTAACATATAAAGAAATCGACATACCAACTTGAAGACTAATAAATATATTTTGGTTGCTCTGTTTACGAAAGTTTTGTTTTTGTTTTTTTTTTTAATAACGTAAAAGACAAAACTAACAAATAATATCAAACACCGATACATTTAGATGAGCGATCTCTTAGACTTAACAACATGGCATTGATGCTGCTATTACCGTATGTTAAACAGTAATCTCAACATTCAAATATCTATATCTTGTTAATCAGCTTAAACTAACACTGAACTAAACATAATTTGCTAAGAAATGTGTAAAATTATGCAAAAAAAAAAAAAATTAAATTTAAAGCGATACCCTTTATGAAATTCCAAGAATTGACGATATAAATCCTCTCATATTGTCATCCCACGAGAGGGAAAGAACAACCGGTTCTGGTTCTGTGAGCTCTAGATGTATCAATACAACTTTGACTAGACTAGTTCATAAGATTTAGCGATGCTTACTTCAAATGGACATACCACGAAAACACGTCAAGAATATTTCCATCGCAAATCTGGCGTATTTCATCCAAATCTGCTTTATTGGGGGCTAGCTCGCACTTGGGATCTTTAACAAGATTTCTCGCAACGCAAGTCTCGGAACGCGCGTTAAGTTACGACAATTCTGGAACTAGGAAGTCTGGATGTGGTAGAGGGTGAGAGTCGATTAGGTGTTGTTTTGATCATTGACGTGTTAAAATCACGTCATGGAGTCCAATGCAATCAGTACTAATTCTAGTAACGTTACAAAGGAATGTATTACTTTATTTCTTGTGAACAATAAAAACATTGCGAAAACATGATTTACGTTTCCATCATTGTTGTTTTTCCAATTTTCTTTCTGTTCCTATTCTATGTCATCATAGTCATCTACGTCAGCTTTTGGCTCACTATCTTCTCCTTTTTCATCTATTATATTTTTTTGTTTTACTTTTTTAGTCTTCTCATTTTTGTCCCAACTCGTCATCATTTTTGTTTCGTATTTGCATCTTTTTTTTCATCCAATCTTGTCTCTCTCATCCTTCTACACATCTTGTATTCAACATCATCATCATCAAGTGCCGTCTCCGCAACGAAGGTTGGCTACCATGGAGCGCCATTCTGCTCTGTCCCTTGCTTTGATATTGCAGGTTGTCAAAGGCTGATTTGTCCATCTTTTGATGTTACTCGTTCATGTTAGTCTTGGTCTGCCTCTGCCTCTTTTACTTTGTATTTTCCCCTCCAGAATTACCCTTAGTAGGCTGTTGTGTCTTTTAACATGTCCCAAAAATCGCATTTGTCTTGTTTGAATTGTGCTTAGTAGTTCTCTTTTCATTTTTACTTGTTTTAAGACTTCATCGTTTGTTTTCTTTTCCTTCCATCCAATTCTACCTATTCTTCTATATATCCACATTTCAAAGGCTTCAATTCTCTGTTCTGTTTTCTGGTCTAATGTCCATGTTTCTGCACCATATAGGAATATTGAGAAGATGTAACATTTTGCTATTCTTAGTTTTAGCCCTGGTGTTATTTGTTTTGATGTTAATATGTTCTTCATGACATTAAAACTACTTTTTTGCCATTCCTATTCTTTTGTTTATTTCAGTTGTACATTTTCCATCATTGGTTATAGTATGTCCAAGGTAGTTATAGTTCGAACTGTCTCCAGGTCTATTCCTTCAATTTTGATATGCACTTGTTGGTTTTGAGTATTTTCTTTGTTTATGATCATAGTTTTAGTCTTTTTGCTTTTTGATATTCATATCTAGTCATAGTAGATAAAGGAACAAGCAATGCCATTTATATCATAAGATCTTTAGTAGAAAGAGCCACAGAGGTGAAAACAGAGCTATACCTATATTTCATAGATTACACCAAGGCATTTGACAAAGTAAAGCACCAAGAAATAATCAAAATTTTAGAAAGCATAAACATAGACAGCAAAGATCTAAGAATAATAAAGAACATGTACTGGCAACAAACAGCGGCCATAAGAACTGGAAACCAATTGGGAATGTTTCAACAAATAAAACAGAGTGTTAGACAAGGTTGTGTGCTGTCACCAGATTTGTTTAATATTTATAGTGAGATTATTTTAAGATCCATAATGGGCATGCCTGGAATAACAATTGGAGGTCATAATATAAATAATCTAAGGTATGCTGATGACACAGTATTAATCACTAAGAGTGAGAATGAGTTCCAAGAAATGTTAGACATTATAGTGAAGGAAAGCAAAAATAAAGGACTCGGCCTTAATAGCAAAAAGACAAAGGTAATGGTAACAACAAATAAAAAGACATCACCTCAGTGCAAAATAAAGACAAGTGGAACAATATTAAAACAGGTAAATGAATTTAAATATTTGGGAACTTTGTTAACCTCAGATTGAAGATGTACAAAAGAGGTGAGATGCAGAATGGCTCAGGCAAAAGCAGCTTTCAAAAAAAAAAAAAAAAGAGGAAAATACTATGCAATCCATTTTTAACAATAGAAACAAGAAAAAGAGTTCTTTAAAAAGTTACATAGAGCCAGTCTTAACATATGGATGCGAGTCATGGACAATAGGACTACAGACAAGAAAATCACTGGAGTCTGTAGAAATGTGTTTTTACAGAAGGATGTTGAGAATACCATGGACAGCTAAGAAGAGTAATGAAGAGGTTCTGAGAGAGATCAAAGCAAAAAGAGAGCTAATTTCCAATGTTAGGAAGAGACAATCATCATTTTTTGGCCATGTAAAGAGAAGAGAACAACTTGAATATATTGTAACAAGTGGAAAAATTGAGGGACGAAGAGATAGAGGGAAGCAAGAGAAAAAATAACAGACAGCTTAAGAGAATGGCTTGGCAGAAGTCAACAACAGAAATGATAAATAGCTGCCGAGATCGAAAGTTGTGGAGAGACATGATCTCCTACGCCACTAGGCCCGGTACTTGATGATGATCTAGTCCATATTTTTTGTATGTCATGTTTATTTCACTAAGTAATTGTTGCAGATCTTTATGATTTTCTGCTAGTAGTACAGTATCGTCAGCATATCTTATGTTCTTCTACCTTTTTAGCTCCCAGTGGAGCATAGGTCTTCAACAAACACTTTCCAAGTCGTTCTGTTGTTTGCCATTCTTTTAAGATAATTCCATGTCTTCCCCGTCATCTTCATCTCTGCTTCTATCTGTCTTCTCCAAGAATTCCTTGGTCTTTCTCTTTGTCTTTTTCCCTGGGGATTCAAAAAAAGGGCCTGTTGTGTAATACTCTCAGTTGGCTTCCGTAGTGTGTGTCCTATCCAGCGCCATCGTCTTCGCTGTATCTCTTTACCCACTGGTGTTTGACTGATACATTTCCATAATTCTATGTTAGTGATTTTGTCCTGTCATTTCCATCCTTTTATCCTGTGTAAGCATCCAAAAATACAAACGGAAATACAGAGCTTAAACATAGGCAGTATGATGAACAGGAACCGAATATACTTAAAGCAGAAGTAGAATGGGCATTGAAACAATAAAAAGAACAAAGCAGCTGGTATAGATGGAATAACAACAGAAATGCTACTAGCCTGTAAGGAAACAGCTATAGATTGGCTTACTATCATATTCAATATGGCTTGGGAAGAAAGAAAAGTCCCAGACGACTGGCAAAAAGCTATCATTGTCCCATTTTGGAAGAATAAGGGAAGTAAAAGGGGGTGTGAAATGTACAGAGGAATATCTCTATTGAGTCAAGTTGGTAAAATGTTTGCTAAAATATTAGAGAGGAGAGTAAGATACATAATAGAACCTCAGTTAAGTAATAATCAATTCGGATTCAGAAAATGGAAAAGCTGTACTGATGCTATATTTACATTGAGACAACTATGTGAAAAAAACAATAGAACATGAGAAACCTAAATATAGTGTTTATAGATCAGGAAAAAGCGTTTGATCGTGTGGACAGGAACACACTTTGGCAAACTTTAGAAACCTACGGGGTAGCAGGACAACTACTAGATAATATAATGGCATTATATAAAAACAGTCAAGGTGCCGTCAGAGCATCTGAAGGTCTGTCAGAATGGTTTCAGGTTACAACAGGAGGAAGACAAGGATGTGTCCTCTCACCACTCCTCTTCATCATATATATGGACAAAATAAATCAGGAAACAACCAACAATAAGGACAAAACAAACAATAACATAGAGTTAGAAAACTCCAACATCAATGAGCTACTCTTCGCAGATGACCAATGCCTAATATATGAGGATCAAAACCTGCTACAACAGCATTTAACATCTCTAGATAAAAGCTGCACAAACTACAGTATGAAAATTAACACAGCAAAAACAGAGCTATAAGAATAAGCAAATTAAGACACCCATTAAACTTCAAGATCAAAGATAAAGAAATAAAACAAGTAGAGGAATTCAAGTATCTGGGCACAATGTTCACAGAAGATGGAAAACTAGACAGAGAAATTGACATGAGAATACAAAAAGCAAATGCTGTTACATACCAGCTTTCACCATTGCTAAGACATCCAAACGTTTCTATGCCAGCTAAACAACAAATGATAAATAGCATTTTTATACCAACTTTGTGCTATGAAAGTCAAACATGGACCCTTTCTAAATCACATTTAAGAAAGATAAATACATGTGAGATGCGTTGCTTGAGAAAAGTAACAAACAACACAAGAAGAGATAGAATACCAAATGAAACCATAAGAAAAATAGTAGGAACAAAACCCTGCAAAGAATATATAGAACAGCAACAATGTAAATGGTTTGGCCACCTGGTCAGAATGAATTCTTACCAATCACCATCAAGGGCGTTCTTCTCGAGAATGCATGGAAAAAGACCAAGAGGAAGACCCAGAAGAAGATGGATAGATGCAGTGACAGAGACATGTAACAACAAAGGAAAATCACTAATTCAGACAATTCTAGCAGCACAAGAACGACAAATGATATAAACCACGACACCTTTTAGGTATCAGTGAAAGAGAAAAGAGGAAGAAAAGAAAAGCATCCATTAATGAAAGTCTGTATCTTCGTGATTGTCAATTTTGTTGTTCTTCATGTTTCACAGCCATATAATAGGACCGCCTTAACATTTGAGTAAAAAAAAATTATTTTAGTATTTAACCTAATTTCTTTGGATTTCCATATGTTTCCCAGTGCAATGAAAGCTCCTTTTGCTTTTGATATCCTTATTTTGGTATCATTTTCTGTTCTCCTCCCTCTTTATCTATATTACTGCCCAGATATATGTAAGATTGTACATCTAATAGAGGTAATTCTCCTAGTTTTATTTGGTTATTGCCAACTGTATTAATTCTCATAATGTTGGTCTTATCTCTATTAATCTTCAATCCTAGCTGTTGTGATCTCTCATCAAGTATGCTCATTTTTTACTGCATCTGTTGATGGCTGTGTGATAGGAGAGCTATGTCATCAGCAAAGTCTAAATCATCAAGTTGTTTTGTCAGTGACCACTAGATTCCATTCTGTTGTTTTGAGTTTATTCCCTCAACTGTGATATTTAATTGTAGGTCTTGAGAATTTTCGTTGTTTCTGATCATAGTTTTAGTCTTTTTGATATTCAATTCTAGTCCATATTTTTTGCTTATTGGTTATTGGTTATGGAAGGCCTCGGTATCACAGCAAACGAATTAAAATCCATAATTGCTCAACCGCCCGTGCCAGTGGAATCATCCAAATTACTAACTCATCTCCCAAACAAAGAAAGGTAACTGTAGTCCCCATCGTAGCAGTCTCAGCACACGCCAAAAGACATAAGGCGAAACCGCGCAGAAAGTGAACACAGCCAACTGTTCCCTGTCATACGATATCATCATTCATCGTAAACAAGCGGGATATCGAAGCAGGATTAAAACGGATGAACCACAGCTCACGGTGTGCACAGAGCACTTAACTCAGTAGCTCCTGCAACAAGCCGGTCTTGGAATATGAGGAAACTGCAAGAAGGAACACTTTTCAGACATAGCCTTCAATGGTTCCTGCCGCCTATCCACCATATACCATGGGAGTTCACGTCCTCCCGAAAATGATGATCGTCATAGCACTTGATGATGTTAGGCCATCATTGATGACTCCAATTCCAAACATATGGACACACAGTGGTGGTAAGTTATCATTTCCAATCCAACAGAAGCCACATGACCTGTAGTTAGTAAAACCACACAGAGAATATGATTTTGTGACCTTCACTGATTCACTCTTAGATGTGAATGTGTAGTTTACACAAGAGGAGAAGTTTTCAACTACAGTGATCCCATTTAAGGCAACTCTGAGATAGCAAGGCAAGTCTCCTTTATAGCAGCAGAACTTGATGTTCTCCACTCCCTTCTTGTAACTACCGCCACACGATTCTGATGTCTCATTAACTTGGACATCATTCAAGAACAATGTCAGATTAACATTCCATAGATATGGCTCTGCTGATGAAATGCTTGGTGCAACAGTTGTATCAATCATACAGGAGGCTCATGGTCTGTGGTCATTAATATCACAGACGGCACATGATGTTGTTATATTCAGTATTTCTTTCTGGGGTGTAAATATGTAGCACACACATGGAGAGTGGTTTGTGGTCACAGTAATCCCATTAAAGGCAATTCTAGGGTAGCATGGCATAGTTGTTTCAGAACAGCACAATCCTGTGATCTGTGTTCGCTATAAAGCTGCTGCTGCTACACAATCCTGACCAATTATAGGTGTGGACATTATTCACTTGCAATGACAAAACTGCTTTGTTTACATCATAAACCTCTGGAAGCGAATCATTTATGGGGCTAATAGTACAATTTCAATTTATTCTTACGTCGGGGATATCTTCATTGAGTCCCCAAAAAAGGTCTTTAGTTAAAAAGCACATATGCTTTTGAGTTAAACACAAAATGAGCCCACTTCATAGATTCAAAATGATCCTTGCCAATGCCATCCGTTTGCACAAGTTGTTAGGTCCTTAGCTACTAAGGTCACAAACGTCCGAAACGAATTAACGACTTTATCTACAGCGAAGGTTAACGAACTGTGAACAAACATTTATGTTCAAACCCTTGAAAACATTTTCAAAAATCTGCCAACTCGCAGCAATATCATATATCGTGTTGTTCAATGTAAACATTGCTTAGTCCATAGCTCGAATATAAATAAGCTGCCATTTTGGTGCGTCCCATGACGTCATTTTTTGCTTGTTATGTTTATCACATTAAGCAATTGTTGTAGATCTTTAGGATTTTCTGCTAGTAGAAAAGTATCGTCGGCATATCTTAGGTTATTGATTATATTTCCATTAATTTGTAGGCCTGGCATCTATATGATGTTTTTAAAGATTTGCCCAGTGTATAGATTGAACAAGCTTTGTGATAGGATGCATCCCTGTCTTACTTATCTTTTTATATCAATGGGTGTAGAGTTGTCTTTGTTATATTTTATTATTGCTGTTTGCTCCCAGTATAGATTACATATTAGTCGTATGTCCATGTCATCTAGATGTATCTCTTTTAGGCATTCTATAAGTTGTTTGTGGTGTACTTTATCAAAAGCTTTGGTGTAGTCTATGAAACAGGCATATATTGGTTTGTTTACTTCTGTGTACTTTTCGATTAATGTTCTCATGCAGAATATGGTTTCTTTTGTCCCACTATTTTTCCTGAATCCAAATTTCTGCTCATCTAATTCAGTATTGATTTTATTCTGAATCTTCCTTGTATAAATTTTAGCAAGATTTTTGTAACATGACTCATTAGGCTTATTGTTCTAAAGTCACTGCATTCAAATGCACCATTCTTTTTAGTCAATGCAATGAAAGTTGATGTTTTTAGTTCATTTGGTATGTATCCTGTATGGTATATGTCGTTGCATATGTCTGTAATCACTTCAATGCCAAAATCTTATAGTGCCTGTATCATCTCTATCTGTATGCTGTCAGGTCCTGCTGCTTTTCCCTTTTTCATTGTTTTTATAGCTTTTTCCACCTCAGATTTTAAGATTTTATAGCCTGGTGTACATTTTATAACTGGTTTCTTGTCCCTTTGATCATGAAATAGTTATGTTATATATTCTTGCCATCTATCTATAATATCTTTATTGTCTGTTAGCATTTTATCTTTTTTATCTGCAATGCATCCACCTTCTGTGGCTTTTTTATTTTTATTAGTAATTCTCTTTATTTCTGTGTGCATTCCTCTTAAACATCTTGTATTAAAATACTTTTTTTTCAATAATGTTAACGCTATTCTCATCATCATCACTATCAACATCATCATCTTTTTATCACATGTAAGATACATTCTCTCACTCTTCTCTGAAATACTTCTCTATATCAAAATCCTTCCCTTCTGTCACTTTCAGAACAACTAATATTGGTCTGAAGAAAATGTTTTCTTAACGATCTGAAACATAAATCAGACATTGTAAACTGCTAGCGGCATGCGCTAACTATACTGCCAGGTCCCATGTTTGAAACAGGAGAGTTTAACGGAGCCAACTAGGAAGTTCTTGGTTTAGTCAAGTTTCCTGTCTACATTTCAACAGGTGCGCTGTTCAATCAATGCCAATCTACCGTGATAGTTTGCTTTATCACGATATGTTGATATATGGTAAAATGTATAATTTTGTAGTAAACATTGTTTTACATTTTCTTATTAAGCTCCTCATGTCAACAGAAGTATGCGATGATACATATGAACAAATGTTGCGATGTCTGTATTGTCTCGGTTGTTGATTGCATTGCGTGTCAACATGCCAAGCTATCAGTCAAACTCTTCCGCTGTATCTGTTGTCAAGAACGTTGCATGCTCGTTGCTTTATGCTCTGTTGCTTACTTGTCTGTAGCTGTCCAAACAAGAGGATTGCTACCTTCAGATAATATTGATTCTGAACATTTGCTTCGCGCAGTTTATGTTAGCTGCTCCTTTAATAATCAGTTTAAGATGCTGCTACTTTCATAAATAGTTTAAGATGCTGTTCCTTTCATAAGTAGTTTAAGATGCTGCTCCTTTCATAAGTAGTTTAAGATGCTGCTCCTTTCATAAGTAGTTTAAGATGATTCTCCTTTCATAAGTAGTTTAAGATGATGCTTCTTTCATAAGTAGTTTAAGATGATGCTCCTTTCATAAGTAGTTTAAGATGATGCTCCTTTCATAAGTAGTTTAAGAATATGCTCCTTTCATAAGTAGTTTAAGACGCTGCTACTTTCATAAGTAGTTTAAGATGATGCTCCTTTCATAAGTAGTTTAATATGCTGTTCCTTTCATAAGTAGTTTAAGATGCTGCTCCTTTCATAAGTAGTTTAAGATGGTGCTCCTTTCATAAGTAGTTTAAGATGCTGCTACTTTCATAAGTAGTTTAAAATGCTGCTCCTTTCATAAGTAGTTTAAGATTATGCTCCTTTCATAAATAGTTTAAGATGATGCTCCTTTCATAAATAGTTTAAGATGCTGCTACTTTCATAAGTAGTTTAAGACGCTGCTACTTTCATAAGTAGTTTAAGATTATGCTCCTTTCATAAGTAGTTTAAGATGCTGCTCCTTTCATAAGTAGTTTAAGATGATGCTCCTTTCATAAATAGTTTAAGACGCTGCTACTTTCATAAGTAGTTTAAGATTATGCTCCTTTCATGAGTAGTTTAAGATACCGCTCCTTTCATAAGTAGTTTAAAACGCTGCTACTTTCATAAGTAGTTTAAGATGCTGCTCCTTTCATAAGTAGTTTAAGACGCTGCTACTTTCATAAGTAGTTTAAGATTATGCTCCTTTCATGAGTAGTTTAAGATACCGCTCCTTTCATAAGTAGTTTAAGACGCTGCTACTTTCATAAGTAGTTTAAGATGCTGCTCCTTTCATAAGTAGTTTAAGACGCTGCTACTTTCATAAGTAGTTTAAGATGATGCTCCTTTCATAAGTAGTTTAAGACGCTGCTACTTTCATAAGTAGTTTAAGACGATGCTCCTTTCATAAGTATTTTAAGATACCGCTCCTTTCATAAGTAGTTTAAGATGCTGCTCCTTTCATAAGTAGTTTAATTTGATGCTCCTTTCATAAGTAATTTAAGATACCGCTCCTTTCATAAGTAGTTTAAGATGATGCTCCTTTCATAAGTAGTTTAAGATGCTGCTCCTTTCATAAGTAGTTTAAGATGCTGCTCCTTTCATAAATAGTTTAAGATGCTGCTACTTTTATAAGTAGTTTAAGATGCTGCTCCTTTCATAAATAGTTTAAGATGCTGCTACTTTCATAAGTAGTTTAAGATGATGCTCCTTTAATAAATAGTTTAATATGCTGCTCCTTTCATAAATAGTTTAAGATGCTGATCCTTTCATAAATAGTTTAAGATGATGCTCCTTTCATAAATAGTTTAAGATGCTGCTTTTGATCCAACAATCTGGGGACATTTTTCTCTTATTGGGTCAACAGCTGAACCAGATTGTTTACATCTAATGGTGTATCAATAATGTACTATATATATTTAGATCTGATCAATACAAGAAGTACCTGCACAAATGGGCTTTAAAATGAATGTTTAGACGTCATTGCGTTCTCCTTTAGAGAGATCAGCATTAACGTTTCAAGGCAGACACTAGATCTGATCATAACAATTCTACTTCTTCTACCTTTCAGCTCTCTGTGGAGCATAGGTCTTCAACAAACACTTTCCAAGTCTTTCTGTTTCTTGCCATTCTTTTAAGATCATTCCATGTCTTCATCATCATCTTCATCTCTGCTTCTTTCTGTCTTTTCCAAGAATACCTTGGCCTTCCTCTTTGTCCTTTTCCTAGTAGACAAAAGGTGAGTAGGCAACCCAGACTCCTTACGGCTTTCTTTGGCTTGCGTCATACGTCTCTTAGACAGAGAGCCTTTATCTTTCCTGGACGGTCGATTTACTTTTATTCTTTTCTTTGACTTGTCCATGTTTGTGAAGTGTTTTCGCTTATTTTTTTTTCACATTATGGGATAGCCAGTCCCACGCCCAACCCTTCTTTCTCGCCTTTTACAAACCTGCCTGCTAGGGTACAGCGCCACTATTCTTCACTCCCCTTTCGAGGCCCGGCAGCC
The DNA here is from genome assembly GCA_032433765.1 of Megaustenia siamemsis. Classification (NCBI taxonomy): domain Eukaryota; kingdom Metazoa; phylum Mollusca; class Gastropoda; order Stylommatophora; family Ariophantidae; genus Megaustenia; species Megaustenia siamemsis. The sequence goes on from JAVIAB010000092.1 coordinate 154,590,110, forward strand.
CACGGGCGATCTTAACAATTTGCTGCTCCTAATTAACTGCTCCTAATTTTCTGCTCCTAATTTGCTGCTCCTAATTTGCTGCTCCTAATTAGCTGCTCCTAATTGGCTGCTCCTAATTGGCTGCTCCTAATTTGCTACTCCTAATTTGCTGCTCCTAATTTGCTGCTCCTAATTTGCTGCTCCTAATTGGCTGCTCCTAATTAGCTGCTCCTAATTAACTGCTCCTAATTTGCTGCTCCTAATTTGCTGCTCCTAATTTGCTGCTCCTAATTAGCTGCATTTTGATCTCAAAATTCACTGACATTTGATTGTTCTTAGCAGCTTTTGATCCATTGATTCTTTAAAATAATTTAAAAAAAAAAAAAAAATATTTTCAGTTGATCTGTCATTCTGTGACAGACTCTCGGCATCAGATTGACATAATCGAAGTGCTCCTTATAAACTAACATTAGCTATTTAATGATCAAAGTGAGCTTCTAAAATTGATCTTCCTGTTGAGCATATATATATATATATATACATATATATGGACTGACATTTTCACTAGATTTCTAGACCTGACCATTCAAAGAGTTTTATTGTTGAAAATGCATGAAGATATTCTTTTCAAAGTAAACCTACTTCGATAATAATATGTGTAGTTCGGCAATATCTGTAGCTAAACTCTAAACAACCAGTTTATACTGTCACAAAAATTAGAGAAAAACTGAACTGTTATTTGTTATCAAAATTGCACAATGACATATATATATACACTCGCACACACATACTTTCTTAGATATCATTGGGGAATCTCTCAGGAGGAGATTAGAACCGTCCGCATCACGTGGTTCTCGTATATTTTTTGTTTCTATCATTAAACATACTTTCTTCTAGGAGCCGCGATAGCTCAGTGGCTAATGAACTGGACCACTAAGGACAAGTGGTCCGGTTCGATTATGCCCAACAAAGTAAAGAACCCCCGTCACGCCAAGTAGCGAATAGGGAATATGGTGTTAGTGCCCATAAATTTTACAGATCTTCAGCACATGATTTTTTGGGTAATGTGGTCAGTATTACGCCCTTGCCGCTTCACTTTCCTAGAAAAAAATCCGGTACCCTTTTAAGTCTGGGTGAACCCGGAAGCCGTCGGTTGGGATTGAACCCTACCCCTTGTCCTTTGTAGTCCAGTTCACTAACCACTAAGCTATCGCGGCTCCGTGCTGGTAGCGGTTGGTACACATTTCTTTATGAGAGCCACGTGAACTTCCATAATTGTCAGTGCTTTTTTTTCTCAAATGTGAAACTTAAACCTTTTTGTTTATGTGGTCATGAATTATTTCGAGATTTCCCAGTTTATCCAACTCTTATTGTGTGTTGTTAACATCGATTTACTATCCATGTTTAGTAGTTACTCGCGTTTGTCTGCCCTTCTTGCTTGAAAATTCTAAAAAAACGGGAAAAAGTGGTATGGTTGCAGCTTTACGTGGGTGAGGAACAGAACAAATACGGAACGATATTTCGGCTCAGTAGGCCTTCAGCTGTAACAATAAATGCAACACAAATATATAAATAAATATATATATATATATATATATATATATATATATATATACACGCAGAAATCTAACTACATGACGATACTATGCTAGGCTATCTAAATGTAAAATAAGTAAGTCACACGTCCCTGTAGTCCGGAGTTTGGTTAAACTGACTGAAATAAAACAAAATAAAGCCAGCTAAAAAGGGCGGAGCCAGGTACAAATATGTAAGAAGGGTTCTAAAAATGTGTGTGTGTGTGTGTGCGCGCGCGCGTGTGTGCGTGTGTGCGTGCGTGTGTGTGTGTTTTGCTGGCTCATGTAGTCCTGACGTATATCAAATTTATGTACTATTGGTGTGGATATATTTATTGGTATTCACTCTCATATATTAAAACAAAGTAAAGTACCCCCGTCACGCCAAGTGGCGTATAGGGAATATGGTGTTAGTGACAATACATTTTACAGACCTTCAGCACATGATTTTTGGGGCAATGTGGTCGGTATTACGCCCGTGCCGCTTTACTTTCCCAGAAAAAAATTCGGTACCTATTAAGGTCGAGTGAACCCGGAAGCCGTCGGTTGGGATCGAACCCTACCCCTTGTCCTTTGTAGTCCAGTTCACTAACCATTGATCTCACACTCATATATACGTTATATAATATATAATTTCCATTCTTATTATCAGCATTATAGCAGCTTCGCATTTGAATGCCTTTACCCCTTGTTTCATGACATATTTCCAGTGCCATAAATTTGTTTCATGACATATTTCCAGTGCCATAAACTTGTTTCATGACATATTTCCAGTGCCATAAACTTGTTTCATGACATATTTCCAGTGCCATAAACTTGTTTCATGACATATTTCCAGTGCCATAAACTTGTTTCATGACATATTTCCAGTGCCATAAACTTGTTTCATGACATATTTCCAGTGCCATAAACTTGTTTCATGACATATTTCCAGTGCCATAAACTTGTTTCATGACATATTTCCAGTGCCATAAACTTGTTTCATGACATATTTCCAGTGCCATAAACTTGTTTCATGACATATTTCCAGTGCCATAAACTTGCTTCATGACATATTTACAGTGCCATAAACTTGTTTCATGACATATTTCCGGTGACATAAACTTGTTTTATGACATATTTCCAGTGCCATAAACTTGTTTCATGACATATTCCCAGTGCCATAAACTTGTTTCATGACATATTCCCAGTGCCATAAACTTGTTTCATGACATATTCCCAGTGCCATAAACTTACTTCACCTCCCTCCACCTCTGTTGCCTTTAGCATTGAGGGAGTGTTTGTGCAATATGCTCGACATTATCGGTGCTCATCGTTCTATTTGCGAATTCATTGATCCATTGTCTCCTAGGTTTATTTCTCTCTCTCTCTCTTTTCCAGTTTCTTTCCAGTGTTATGTTCTTTCTTATGTTGATCATGTCATATTTTCAAACCACTTGAGCTGCTATTTCATGATTTTGTTCAGACTGATATGACCTCGAATCTTCTCTTTAAATTATCATGTCCATATATGTGCCTTTTCCTGTCACATTTCCATCTTAAACATCTCATTGTCATCGTTGTAGAGACAACAACGTGTTGGGAGAAATCATGTGTTAAAGAGTGATCGCTTTGTTTTGTTTTCTACATGTCTTTCTGATCTTACAAGCCAACAGTCTAACCACCTGCTTTGTTTCGCAACACCTATTGTCAGTCTAGTCTAGAAAAGAACGTTCTGCGAGGAATTGTGAAAGGAGCGAGGAGAAGAGGTTGACAGAGCTAGAGATAGGACGATGATATCAAAGAATGGACGAGCCTCGTCTTTGAAGAGTACGAACGAGTGACTAAAGAGAGAGATAGAGAAGATTGACAAAGTCTGTCAGTGATACTCCAACTACCACTACGGCTAGGGGAAGACGAAGAAGAAGATATTGTCAATCTTTGTTTGAAGTTTTTCCTTGATTACAATAATGCTTCTTACTATTTATTTTCATGAATTTATTGTTCTTAATTAAAATATATGCTTATTCTTTTTTCTTGTGCTATAATCGTAGCTTTGTTTTTGTTTATGCTTCTTCATCTTGTAATGTTTGCAAGTTTTGGTAAATTTATTTAAAATGTTATTCTAGTTAGCTTCCAACTATTGCTATAATGCTTAGCCATCTGTAGAAAAAAGAAACTCTTTGAGATTGCTATACTCATTTATGATAACTGTTCTACAGAAGAGAAGAGGACTTTAAGTTTTATCGATAACAAAAGTGACAGAACATATATTTGTAATACCTAAAATCTAAACTTAACATCTTCTAAATAGCCAGCAGTAGTTTCTACTTTATATTGCCTGTTTTGTATCTGAAGGATTCCACACGTACTAATAAAGTCATTATTTAAATAAAAGTATGTTCGTATCTACCAAAGTTTTGTTTCGTCTAATTTATCAAACATCATTCTTGGTCTACAAATATTAGATACACTTTTGACACGCACATTTGTTTTCAGTGACTGCTATATATAATATGACCTCAACAGACAGACTGCACGAACTCCGTAGAACTATAAAAGATCGCTTATATAATTTATGTAGGTTTGGTGATGTCATTTCATAGTTGGTGGATATGCCAAGGTTTATATTTTAAATATTTGACCACACTGCGTCGCAGCGAGCTATTTCAAGGTTGAATCACACAGCGAGCTTCTTCCGAGTAACATCACACAGCGAGCTTCTTCCGGGTAACATCAAACAGCGAGCTACTTCCTGTTTGTCAGCTTTCTAGAGCTTCGGTACATGTTGTGAAAAAAAGAGATACATACCTAATTGTTTATTCGTTTTCGATAGAATTAGGCACTCGATCTTACTAACTATGATACCAAAGGATAAGCTGATAAAAATAATACTGGATCGCTTCACGAAGAATTCAAGCCGTATACTTATTACTATTACAATTATTATTATACAAAAATGCAACCACGCATACATACATACGTACACTCATACATACATACATATATACATTCATACATACATACATACATACATACATACATACATACATACATACATACATACATACATACATACATACATACTTAGGGCCAAGGCAGTGTTCAGGAATAACAGTTGGTATTTGCACCGGGATCGCTGAAACAGAACTATCCAGATCCTACTCCACCTAATTGTGGTGCCACTAGAAACAGACTAACCTACCTAGTCTGACCAAGTGAGTAGGGATCCAGAGGGAAGACAAAGAGGTACTCAAAGATGCTGTGCTGGTGTGGTAGGCCCACACGACGTAGATAACACAGTTCTACAGCAAACCACAACACAAGGCATCCACGTCAACTTAACGGCCTCTTAAAGGCGGATGACGATGAAGTGTATTCCTTTAGTCATCGGATGAACGTCAACAAGCAGCACACACACACATACACACACATATATATATATATATATATATACATTCACATGCGTACATGCCTATGTACATACATACATATACGTACATACCTACACACATACACAGCATTTTGCAAAAAACAAATGGCAGTCATATTTTCGCAGTGCATCATAGTCATGGAAGCAAGTAATAACAGCAAATGTATGACCAGAGCAAAACTGTAAACGTCACTATCTACTAACAATGGCCTCAGTACAACATAATGTTACCTTCTCCAGCAAGACACGTCTGAATGCGACCATCGATACTTCCTACAATTGTTTGTGTGAAATTATAAGTCAGACTATCTCGCTATTTTTTCAAGTTTTCATCTTCAATTGTTCAACGCAGGTTCATTCTTGTCTAAATAATTCTTGGTACAAATAATAATACATAAATATTATTATATGGGAACTTCCGATAATACGGGTTCGATCCCACTTCGGACCATATATTGTTCTTCGTTTTTTTCTATAGTTGGCTGCGTGGTAGTGTGCCAAGCGTTCGGCTTCTCGTGCAAGGCGCGGTGCCACTGAGTACGGGTTCGATCCCACTTCGGACCATATATTGTTCTTCGTTTTTTTCTATTGTTGTTTGTCTGTCAATTTTTCCGAGTGCTAACACATACTTCTTTGTTCTATTATTCCCTAAATAATTCTTGATTGATGTTCAAACGTTTTAAACCGGCACTGTTGCTGGGCCACTTCAGTACTTCACAAGTTCCTTTCTTGCAGCCGTAATTTGTCTTGCAAATTTGGAAAGGGTTCAGAACGAGGGCCTACGGGCAGTTCTCGGATCCACCAGAGATACACTTATCCGTTCATTGAGGTACACACTTGACTTACCGAACATTAGAGTACAACATAGATCTGCTCAGGTCCGGGCTTATTTGAACGTGGTAAGAACATAAATCCTTGCATTCAGAATATGTGCAGCTAAAGGCAGCCGCCTCAGACGTGGAAAATCCTGGATGGCCGAGGCGAGGGAATACAAAAGAAGAGAATGTGATGGAATGACATTAGAGCTGACAAGGATTGTACAGAAGTAACAGCAGAGAAAAAAAGGCTAACCAAAGTAGTCATTCAGCTCGGCTGGGAGTGTCGCCACTGGCCAATGGAGCTACCGAGGTCGTAATAAGGGAATCCAACGAAAATTTTGCCACCTCGGCATCCTATCATCTATACGGATGGTTCTCCATCCCACGGACAGCGTGGCGGTTGGAGTTTTGTCACATATACAAACATGGCAGAGAGGTGGCTATGGATTCTGGCAGTTGTAGCATTACGGTGTCCAGCATGAGAATAGAAATAGAAGCAACAACGGCGGCGATAACATGGTTGGTTACACAGAACGTGGATCACGTAGTCTTAGTGACTGACTCGCAAATTGTAAAACATGATATTGTCAGACAGTGTCTGCGGTAGGAGTGGATGCAACTCTTTGATGAGTCTAAAGTGAGCGAGTTAACCTGGTGTACTGTCCTTGGTATGCTGGTGTACATGGCAATCAAACCACCGACAAGCTCGCTGATAACTTTGGCACTGAGAGTGGCCTTACTCTGGACAAAGAGGACATCAAGTTTGTTCTTCATTCCTTAAGAGAAGGGGAAGAAAATGTTTGGGACAATGATGTATATATTGAGAGAGTGAGGAGGCTAAAGGTTGAAAAGGTATATTTTAGATCCGAAGTGCTTAGTGGGAAAAGCAGATATATCTATATTCAACACCTTACAGTAACAAACCATGTTGCACACTCTTCAAATGCTGAGACGATCGGTGGAGCGGATATGGGGATGCCCCAACTGCATTGAAACTGATTCCATGAATAGAGTAGAATATTTTCTATAAAAAGAGTTCCTGTTGACAGTAGTTTACACACCACTAAATTTACCCAACTCGAACGATTTTGATGATACGTCAGTGTCCCTTATGTCCAACATTCTTGTCTTTCCACTGCTTTCTTTTCGTTTGATTTCCTTATTTGTTTTTATTATACCCACATCTTTGTAGGAGGTCCTTGAAGAAATCAAAGTCTTGAAAGTCTTAGAAATGTTGGAATATGTTTGATTTCCTTCATCCCAAAGCTGTACAATTAACATATGCTTCGAAATTGTATAACTTTTTGTTGACGCCAGCTTTAACAATTGTCCTCTGTTTTATCAAGGAACTTTTCTGCACTAAATTCTTTCCATCTTTATTTGCAGTTTTTGATATAATTATCTCACTTCACATTGGGTGCAAATTTAAAATAGAACATTAATATTTTATTAAATTACAGTACATTTAAATCATCAGATTGTGTGTGTGCAAAATACTGTTGTGAGTATACACACACATACACACAATACTCCACCACACATTTCAAAGTATGTTATTATTGTTAGTAATGATGGTAAGCTACTCTTTTGGTAAGAGAAATATCTTCCTGTAACAGTGCACCGTCTTCTCATTTAGCACTCTTTATAACAACAATGCACCGTCTTCTCATTTAGCACTCTTTATAACAACAATGCACCGTCTTCTCATTTAGCACACTTTATAACAACAATGCACCGTCTTCTCATTTAGCACACTTTATAACAACAATGCACCGTCTTCTCATTTAGCACACTTTATAACAACAATACACCGTCTTCTCATTTAGCACACTTTATAACAACAATGCACCGTCTTCTCCTTTAGCACACTTTATAACAACAATGCACCGTCTTCTCATTTAGCACACTTTATAACAACAATACACCGTCTTCTCCTTTAGCACACTTTATAATAACAATGCACCGTCTTCTCATTTAGCACACTTTATTACAACATGCACCGTCTTCTCATTTAGCACACTTTATAACAACAATACACCGTCTTCTCTTTTAGCACACTTTATAACAACAATGCACCGTCTTCTCATTTAGCACACTTTATAACAACAATGCACCGTCTTCTCATTTAGCACACTTTATAACAACAATGCACCGTCTTCTCATTTAGCACACTTTATAACAACAATGCACCGTCTTCTCATTTAGCACACTTTATAACAACAATGCACCGTCTTCTCATTTAGCACACTTTATAACAACAATGCACCGTCTTCTCATTTAGCGCACTTTATAACAACAATACACCGTCTTCTCATTTAGCACACTTTATAACAACAATACACCGTCTTCTCATTTAGCACACTTTATAACAACAATGCACCGTCTTCTCATTTAGCACACTTTATAACAACAATGCACCGTCTTCTCATTTAGCACATTTTATAACAACAATGCACCGTCTTCTCATTTAGCACACTTTATAACAACAATGCACCGTCTTCTCATTTAGCACACTTTATAACAACAATACACCGTCTTCTCATTTAGAACACTTTATAACAACAATGCACCGTCTTCTCATTTAGCACACTTTATAACAACAAGAAAATGGATGCTTCTTGCGTCCAAGCCATGTAAACAATGTTGACTTTCCTTGTCTCCAACGGTTTATCTCATTCTATTAGAGAATTTCACGCTATCTGTTACCACAGTGAGTTGGCGGATATTTTTGAAATGTAATTACGGGTTTGATAATAAATGTGTGTACACAGTTCGTTAACCATCGCTGTAGATCAAGTCTTTATTCGCTGGCTTCGTTAGCAACAATGGAAGCTAATGACATTACTTGTGCAGCCGGTTGGTTTGGGACAAATTGTTCGTTACAATGTCACTGCTATAATGGCTTAGTTGTGACAAACTACTGGGACATGCCCAAACAATGACAGTTGTCAGCACGAAATTTTCGGACCCCAGTGTCAGTACTTGGATTTTTTTGCAAATATGCCCAAAAATCTGAACCTACTTTCCTGTTTGATAACAACGACACCTCATGTAATCCGGACACAGATTCTACATCAGTTGAGACAACTCTCAATCAATTTTTGCAGTGCTCCTGGTTTAGGATTTATGCGAATGACTTAAAATATCCGGACATTTTCACGGTAAAACTGATGGTTCTGCCTCATGTAACAATGTATCAAGGTTTGTAGTTAGTCCGCACGAGATTGATGTCTTCTGCTTGGGGCTGGTCTGATCAACAAGTTACGGATTGAAAGGGCGATAGTTGCAAATATCTGCTCCATCTACATTGGCGGGGGTCGGAAAGTGGCTCTCAAACAGATCACAAACCAGACCGACACATTTGATGCTTGTTATACAGGAGACGGATGTGGACCAGAGGCCGCAGTTAATAGCAAAACAAAGACCAATCTCTATGACAATGACTGCACACACACACAATGGAGAAGTGGAACCAATTCTGTTTACTGGTATCTGAACTTTGCAACGCCCCAGAAGACTCACATCATTCGAATCTATCATCGAGCTAGCACTATGATTCGGGTAAAGAATGCCACTCTAAAGGCTTTCTCTGACAGTGGCGGAGTAGTGTTCCAGTATAATGATATATCATACCCTAATTTATCTGTGAACACTATTGTAGTCAAAACACAAACGCCAATGGCACACATTAAGATTGAGTTCTCACCGACCATTTCGCAGGCCGACAGTGCACTGACGGTATGTGAGGTGCAAACATTTACAGACACCTATTGTCTGGACGAGCATTCTTGGTCGTTTTGTGCAGTGTGTAGTGGGTGTAGTAAAGGCTGCAATGTCATCATCGGTACTTGTCACGGCAACTGTTCACATGGGATCTATGGACACGACTGTTCCGGGTCTTGTCTCAGTGTCTGTCTTTTATTTGAGGAAAAATCTGGAAAATGCCTACAATGTAAACATCTTGGCTATACCTGTAATGACACTTGTCCCGATGGTAATTTTGGGCTACAGCGCGAACAGATGTGTTCTGATGGCTGTGACATCATATGTACTCTCAAATGTACGGACAACTGTTTCAACGACACCTGTCAACAGTCGATCGGGAATCTGTACATGCAAGAGAACGTTATATGGGTCAGACTGCACTCTCAAATCTCCGGACAACTGTTTAACGAAACCTGTGATTCCCATGTTCAGAAGAGTCTGCCGACTACAACAAGCCCAAGCATTTGGGCACTTTAATGTGTTTCTGTGCTAGACATGGTTCGTTTTTTGTGTTTTTTAGTGAAGCCATGGCTCATATCTTGCTGTGTTTCTGTCCTAGCCATGGCTCATATCTTAGCTTGTGTGTGCTGGCCATGGCTTATATCTTGGTGTGTGTCATGTTAGTCATATCTCATATCTCGGTGTGTCCGTGTTAATCATGTCTCATATCTTTATGTGTGTCTGTGTTTAGTCATATCTCATATCTTTGTGTGTGCATATCTATGTTAGTCATATCTCTTATCTTTGTGTGCATGTCTATCTAAGGCATGTGTCATATCTTTATGTGTGCATGTCAATGTCAGTTATGTCTCATATCTTTATGTGCATGTTTATGTTAGTCATGTGTCATATATCTTGATGTGTGTCAGTGTTAGTCATGCCTCGTATCGCTGTGTGCATGTCTGTGTTAGTCACATCTCACATCTTTTGTGTGTGCATGTCTGTGTTAGTCACATCTCACATCTTTGTGCGTGCGTGTCAGTGTTAGTCACATCTCACATCTTTGTGTGTGCATATCTGTGTTAGTCACCTTTAGTGACTCGGGCAGATGGTGCTCGTAAACCTGGGAGGGCCGACCATCTAAGGGCAGAATCCCCCTACAGAAAAGACAATCTACTGCCTTGCAGGAAGATTGGGGACAATCAAAGGCTAGGAAAGCAAACCCGAATAAAATGCTGGCTGAAATCGGATGCACTGGGCCAGTGGCGCAGAACACAGTGCAACGTATTAACGGGTGTTCAGTCAGAGTGGATCTGACAGACTCTAATTGTGATGTTCTGTCTGTGGGGCGATCAACACACTTAGCCTGACAGCTGACTTCATGTGAGAGTCTGGAATCCTTACTCTGATTTAGTCCTGAACGCAGAGAGAGAGAGAGAGAGATAACAACACGCAGACGACTCCATTTATTATTGTTCAATTTTTGTCTGGTCACTCGCGTGCATGGACAGCCAGTTGTTGAAGAAGCAAACTGATGTTTATTATCAACTTTACAAATGAGTCTGCTTTCCACATCTTTGTTTCTTTACCTCATTCCGTGCTTATTTTGGTGTTGTGTTTATTACCTTGTCTTGTTAGGTATCTAAAACTCCGAACGTGCATTCATCTCCAACCCTTGATCATATTATTACCGCCATGATTACTGAAACCAGACACGACCATAGGGTGCCGACAAATTGTCTACTGTCTGGTTTCTTATTTATGAGAAAATCAGCATTAGTCCATTATGGAATTGACAATGAGATATCCTCACAAAATTACAGTCAGTAAAAAAAAAACAGTCTTAGCATTTTTATTATTTGATTTCGCTTTACACAATGACATTGTAGTCGGTTCTCTAGATTGTGAAGATTCTGTAGAGGTGAAGTATGTTTCTGAATCAGTGTCTGAAACCTCCAACAGTAGAGAGCGTAAAGAAGAAAAAATCTGTTCTCATCAACTTTTGACAAGCATTGATAGGTATGACGTCTCTGTATTATTATGTTTCTTTTACCTACATTTTTTTCATCCAGCAAAAAAGCTTAAGTTTCCTTTTATCGTGCACATTAAAGTCTGTGATTGTGTGGATAGATAATGATTGTAATTATCATAAGTTGTTACAACCATCAGCGGTTCATTCATATATTTTATTATGTTGGTGTAGCTTTAGTGTAGTGGTAACACTGTAGCTTTAGTGTAGTGGTAACGCTGTAGCTTTAGTGTAGTGGTAACTCTGTAACTTGAATGTAGTGGTAACTCTGTAACTTTAGTGTAGTGGTAACTCTGTAACTTTAGTGTAGTGGTAACTCTGTAACTTTAGTGTAGTGGTAACTCAGTAACTTTAGTGTAGTGGTAACTCTGTAACTCTAATGTAGTGGTAACTCTGTAACTTTAGTGTAGTGGTAACTCTGTAACTCTAATGTAGTGGTAACTCTGTAACTTTAGTGTAGTGGTAACACTGTAGCTTTAGTGTAGTGGTAACTCTGTAGCTTTAGTGTAGTGGTAACTCTGTAACTTTAGTGTAGTGGTAACTCTGTAACTTTTGTGTAATGGTAACTCTGTAGCTTTAGTGTAGTGGTAACTCTGTAACTTTAGTGTAGTGGTAACTCTGTAACTTTAGTATAGTGGTAACTCTGTAACTTTAACGTAGTGGTAACTCTGTAACTTTAGTGTAGTGGTAACTCTGTAATTTTAGTATAGTTGTAACTCTGTAACTTTAATGTAGTGGTAACTCTGTAACTTTAGTGTAGTGGTAACTCTGTAACTTTAGTATAGTGGTAACTCTGTAAATTTAATGTGGTGGTAACTCTGTAACTTTAGTGTAGTGGTAACTCTGTAACTTTAGTATAGTGGTAACTCTCTAGCTTTAGTGTAGTGGTAACTCTGTAACTTTAGTGTAGTGGTAACTCTGTAACTTTAGTGTAGTGGTAACGCTGTAGCTTTAGTATAGTGGTAACTCTGTAACTTTAGTGTAGTTTTAACGCTGTAGCTTTAGTGTAGTGGTAACTCTGTAGCTTTAGTGTAGTGGTAACTCTGTAACTTTAGTGTGGTGGTAACGCTGTAGCTTTAGTGTACTGGTAACTCTGTAACATTAGTGTAGTGGTAACTCTGTAACATTAGTGTAGTGGTAACTCTGTAACTTTAGTGTAGTGGTAACTCTGTAACATTAGTGTAGTGGTAACGCTGTAGCTTTAGTGCAACAGTGTAATATTGTTGATGACTTTATTTAGAGTCACATCACATTGATCACAACGTAGTCAACACAATCATCACAGACTATTTAATCATAGTTCATAATCAAGTTTATTTATCTTTAACTTGGCACGTGATATATAAAAGTGAAAGCACTTATCTTAGAATTACTGTTCTTTAATTCTGGACATCTCAGAGGCTACCGCCAGTGGATATTGATTTGTCCACAATTGCATATTGTAAAAATCAATCTCTCTCACAATTTACTTGCAACTTTGTTCTCTGAAGCACAACTTGAAGCACACTTAGAAACACTTTCACAACTAAATGTTCTCTATGTTCTAATTCACTTGTTCTGGTTATGTCTACTACACAACTAATTGCTACTACTCTACTAACTCTGTGGCTTACTATTTCTTACTACCTAACTCACTTATATGTTCCTACTAACTTGACTGACTCCTGTGCCTAACTAACTGACTTCCTTGTCTATCCTAACTGTTTAAAACTAAAAACTATTAAGTGTCTAACCGACTGCCTTTGGCAGTTCGGCGGAAGCCGGACTAAGCTTACTAGTTTATATTCCTGATTCGTGTATAGCTCTCGTCTTGCTAACTTACTGAAAACCTGTTGTGAAGACGAATAAATACTGATATCTCATTTACATAAATCTGTGCGTAGAATACTTACATCCACGGATTGTCGCGAAGTTGTCACGAGATGACAACTTTCAACAAGCTCCGACTAATCAGACTTTACAATCCTAAACCACATTTGACCTGTCTCTCAAAATTGTCGAAACAAGCTGTTTGTGACTCAAGGTAACCTCTGGTCAGCTTGAACTCCCAATTATAAAAATAATCATGTTTATTTCATGACTTTGACCTGTTCTGGAAGTTGTTTGTCAACCTATTTACTTGACGGATTAAGCCATGTGTTGACTCACACTTTACAATGACTGTTAGGAAAATTTCCATTCTCCCGAAACTTGTTATGTCCGAGTACATGTACTAACCTTCTTTCATCTCCACCTTAGTCCTCGGCTTTGTCCACTACCCGCTATGAACTTTCAGTTCGCACAACTTGTTGTTCTGTCACTAACTAATAATGACCGCTGTTCTACGCCACTGTTATAAGCTGTTAATAAATAGGTACCGACTGATTTTATCTGACCCATGCTTTAATTCACCTATTCTGTTACAGCGGTAACGCTATAGCTTTAGTGTAGTGGTAACCCTGTAGCTTTGTGGTTTCTTCTTCTTATCTTTCACTCGTTACGTGAACATGAGTACGTTGTGACAACTATGTTGAGACATCTGTGCCTTTCGGCCCGATACATCCGTCTTTGGCACGGGTTAAGTTGCTTAACAACTTTTTATAGTATCTCGTCTGACCAGATGGTTGGTTATGTCAGATCAGTACTGTCCCCAGATATTGGTTGAGACAAACAATAAACCCAAACGTTTTCTATCGTGCACTGTGGGTTGGTGGCATTAACAAATGAATGTTTGATTTTGATACGATTTGCTGATAACGATGGAAGCGAAATGCAAGTTAGCCGATAATCTTTCGGCGGTTAGATAAGATCAAAGGATGGCTAAACGTGGATAAACCTACCCGATGTTGGGTGCTAGGCTACTTAAGAAAGCGATATTTAACTTTTTGGACAAATTCGAGAAAGAAGAGGTGTCAAGTCAATCATTCATTCAGAGAGTTGACTTGAGATTCGTGACATTCAGAAATTGCAGATCGAAAGATGTTTTTTTCGAGAGGATTATTCAAAAAGATTTTTCAAGAAAAGATGTTACTTATAGATAGATATTTCGGTCTGCGATAATATAGAGAGATCAGGGTTAGTATGTCAGGGTTCATGTGAGAAGTTATTAATATAAGTTATGTACAGACGTCATATTATTGTGTGTGTGTGATTGTATGCCAAGTAAAATAAGCTACATTGATTTAATTACAGAACCTAGAGGGTATCTTAGCGCCAACAATAATGTAGCCACATATACATAATTTCTACTAACGATATCGTTTGATAGATGATCAGACGGCCATATACCAGCTTTATGTATAATGAGCAACTCTTATATGCAATCAAGATAATTATCCAGATGAGTTATGAAGATGGGAAAGGTAAATAACAGCGAGGAAATGTACTTGCCACCTCGCCACCTTCATTTGTTATAGTTTAGTACAATTAAGTTTAACACTACATCCCACCCAGTACAATTTGTCTCAGGAAGTCTTTCTTCTTGTAATCCTTGTTGTAAAACATATCTTTTTAGTTTTGGTTTAAAATGTTGCTGATAGAATGTAATTCTTCGCTGTTAACAAAATTTTTTTTTTTCTGTTGTAAGTGTATTTCCAGTTGTGTGTCGCTGTCCATGATCCATATCACTAGAGCGCTGTTGGTTTTGTAAACGTCCATAATAATTCATAATGAAGTCAAGAGTTCGTAATGCTATATTTCCTAATGTTGTGAACGATATTATCACAAACATTGTATCGACCTGCACAAAGTAATTCTCAGATATCCCACTGGGTCTACCTTACATTAGCGTATCAGGAAAAGTTTATAGCTTTATTGTGGAGGGGATAGAGAGGCTTAGTAAAATAAGAAAATTGATAACATCGTTTGATATCGTTCATTTTACATCTTCAGTTTGTTCATCAACGTTCACTTGACTGCACCTATTCGTTGTCTTTCTTTAAAGGGACGTTAACACGGACGTGGATGTGTTGTTTTGCTCATTTACAGCAAGCCGTGATGTGTGCGCCTTTCTGCCCAGCGAATCCAACACATTGATTATAATAAAAGCACATTTATTAATTAACAAATAATTCCTCTCAATCCAATCATTAGAATGTTATCTATTGTCATGGTTTTTTTTCAAACCGGTACGGAATAGAACGTGTTCCGGTAAACATATAATACTGCTATGGTCCCGACCGAGATACATATTTTATAAGTAACAACAAGACTAAGGTTTCCGCGAAATTTATCTTTTCATGAAACAGGATG
Organism: Megaustenia siamemsis; assembly: GCA_032433765.1. Taxonomy (NCBI): domain Eukaryota; kingdom Metazoa; phylum Mollusca; class Gastropoda; order Stylommatophora; family Ariophantidae; genus Megaustenia; species Megaustenia siamemsis. Next base: position 154,605,857 of record JAVIAB010000092.1, read on the forward strand.
GTAAAGTTTCGGTATTTTATAGAACGCAATTTTCTAAAAATAAAAAAAGCACGCGCGATTGCATATTTTTGAAACAGGAAAATCGATTTTTTAAAAGGAGACAGAGAAATAGATGGTGTAACAGTTTGAGCATTTTGTTCAGTGAGCGGTGAGAAAATGTACAGAGAAAGTTATGATTATAAGTATTATATACAATCCTGAACATCTCCATTCTAGTCCATGAAACGAACAGAAGAGATTCTGAACAATAAGGCATCCCTATATCCACATCAAGACATCATGTCTACAGTGAAGACACACACACATGCGAATGGTGTGGCTGTACATCCCTGTCGTCATGTCGAGCTAAAACCATCCTGCAGGTTAGTGTGAGTGAACAAAGATAATGCGGAAGACAGAAAATATAGGAAGATTACACAAGAGAATGAAAGGTATTGATCTCATCAGCTGATCACGAGCTGTTGCTGACAGAGAGGAAATGAAAGAAACTGATTGCAGTCATCAAATGTTTCCTTTACGACCCTAACTGCTACAATATAGAAAGAAATGAGTCATAAAAATCAGAAAATCGTTGAATTATGGTTGACGTCACCATAGGCCTATATGCACACATGTAAATACAAAATGTAGAAAAAACAATTACAAATTTATCAATAATTTAAATACACGGTCAACTAATAACAGGTTATGTAAGAATATCAATTTGCTTATACCAAAAAATGCAATGTGCACAATCACTTTGTAATAGAAAGGGTGACACAGTTCGAAAATTGCCTTGCCGAAGTTAAGAATCTTTCCCAGAACAAGGATTTGTGGCGAGATACAATGCGGGTCCAAAGCAAAGTCTGACACTTAATAGAAAGATCATCGGATATGGGTAGTCTAGAATGTACACCTTATGTGCAAGTCTTTGGTTGGTTAGCATTTTCTCTGTTTATCTTGTGCATGGATTGACTGTCTGGCGTTTACTATAATTCTTCTTGGGTTTATGTTGACAGAACACCTATACCGTGTTATTATTCACGATCTGAATTGTGAATGTCTTACCTCCACCCGTCACTTCATTTTTTTGCTTCCTTTGTATTTGAAATAATTTTCCAAAGTCTTTCCATATTTTTTCAAATTGTTGCTGTATCCTATGCAACCAGGTCGTGACTGCGTATTTTACACATGAGACTAGTGAAGTTGTTTCTGAAAGAGCCTTCTTCTGCTTTGAGTTCTTAAATAGGACAACATACAAGAAAATCACTGGAGTCTGTAGAAATGTGGTTTTACAGAAGAATGTTGAGAATACATGGACAGCTAAGAAGAGTAATGAAAATGTTATGAAAGAGGTCAAAGCAAAAGAGAGCTAGTTTCCAATATTAGGAAGAAACAATCATCATGTTTTGGCCACGTAATGAGAAGAGAACAGCTGGAATATATTGTAACAACCGGAAAAATTGAGGGACGAAGAGATAGAGGGAAGCAAGAGAAAAAATACCAGACAGCTAAAGAGAATGGCTTGGCAGAAGGTCAACAACATAAATGATAAATAACTGTCGAGATCGAAAGTTGTGGAGAGACATGATCACCTACGCCGGCAGGTGCGGTACTTGATGATGAGATGTTCTACTTATTGTGTAGGAAACACTAACGTGAGTTTAGGTTTAACATATTTTAGTTATAACATTTAATCGTTGTCTATTTAAACAAAGTAGACATTTCGTGCCTTCGTTGACTCAACCTATGACCACCATGTCCAACTTTCGAGTTTTTGCTAGCTTGACATTACCTCCGGGATAGTGTCAAGCGACAACAACGATGGGACATAGAACTGTTAACAAAAATGGCGTAGAAGCTTGCAGTTAAGTGGAAAGAAACTGATAAATTCGCTGTGAGCGTCTGGCACAAGTCCAATCTGAGCGCGATAACTTGTTTTATTTACGATCATATTCTCTCCCTTTGGAATACAAGGGTTCATTCAGCAAGCTTATTGTCAACTGTTATGTGATACGATTTCCAAACATTGTTATCAAAGCCTGTATGTCACTTGATAAGACATGGATAAGTCAAGCATTCTCCGGCTCTCATTTTTTATTTTTTATCTTGAAGCAACAAAAAAAAAACAACTTGTGTTTCTGGATTTGTTTGTCTCCTCTTCTTTCATTGTGTTCCTTTTTTTTAATGAATGAAAGTAAAGAAATGTAAACAATGACGATAACAGAATGAGAGCTGTTAGCAAACTGGAAAATAGAAATCGAGTAATAAATTTCCTAATAGATAGATGTCACAGTGATCTATACTGGAGCAAATAGAACATTCTTGCAGGAACTTTACATATTTGTTATGTCTACGGAAATGTGGTTTGGCTTCCATCATGGAAATAAGAAGTAAAAAAGTAACAAAATAGTATATGTGATAATGGGAATTCTAGAGAAAATACAACGAATGTGACAACGGGAATTCTGGGAGAAGAACAACGAATGTGATATCGGGAATGCTGGGAGAAGAACAACGAATGTGACAACGGGAATGCTGGGAGAAGAACAACGAATGTGATATCGGGAATGCAGGGAAAAGAACAACGAATGTGACAACGGGAATGCTGTGAGAAGAACAACGAATGTGACAACGGGAATGCTAAAAGAAGAACAACGAATGTGACAACGGGAATGCTAAAAGAAGAACAACGAATGTGACAACAGGAATGCTGGGAGAAGAACAACGAATGTGACAACGGGAATGCTGTGAGAAGAACAACGGATGTGACAACGGGAAGGCTGTGAGAAGAACAACGAATGTGACAACGGGAATTTTGGGAGAAGAACAACGAATGTGACAACGCTAATGCTGGGAGAACAACGAATGTGACAACGCTAATGCTGGGAGAACAACGAATGTGACAACGGGAATAATAGAGAACATGGCAGTGAATATGTCATCTGGAATGCTAAGAAGAAAACCAGTGAAAATAACAGCAGGAACAAAGGCCTGAACGAAGCGATTGCTGTATTAATGCGATGTTATTTAACTATAAACATCCGTGTTCTATCCCAGACTAAGAAAATTAGTGGTAGATTTTTTTAAGTTGACCTGGCTTGTCACCAGCAACATTATCATTGAAATGTGCCGTTGGATATTAAAAAATAGTGGCACTAAAACAATTTTTCGCAGACTTAAAAATTAAAAAAAATTAAAAAAGGTGTTTCTAGTTTTTAGGGAAACTAGAAACACCTTAATATGACAATAGAGATGATTAGGGATTATATTAAAACACAGTGAATTACTTAAATAATAAATCAGAAAGAATGGGCATTTAAGGTGCATCTTGTTAGCTGCAGCAGTGGATGCTCTACTGTCTTTCATCTTTACCCCAGCCAGAATCATAAAAGGTAACAACTTTTGGGAGTTTTAAATTACAGAGCTATAATCTGTTCCGGTTTGATGAGGAATCTCAAAATGTGTTCCTCTTTAATGGACGATTACAAAGATTAACTGTAGAAATAATGAGGTGGCTTTTGATCAAAATGATTCACATGCAATAAACAACTGTGAACGTGCAGAGAAATATTGCAGTACGAAAAGTAAAGAATAATTAAAAAAAAAAAAAAAAAAAAGTAAAGTACCCCCGTCACGCCAAGTGGCGTATAGGGAATATGGTGTTAGTGACCCTATATTTTACAGACCTTCAGCACGTGATTTTTGGGGTAATGTGGTCGGTATTACGCCCGTGCTGCTTTACTTTCCCAGAAAAAAAATAGGTACCCATTTAAGGCTGAGTGAACCCGGAAGCCGTCGGTTGGGATCGAACCCTACCCCTTGTCCTTTGTAGTCCTGTTCACTAAACACTGAGCTATCGCAGCTCCCTTACAAGTATAGAATAGTTGCTATAAATAAGAGTAAAACGCGAAGATTGGCTGGCACAATATGGAAAGAAAATATAGAGGTTGTAGAGACAAAGAAAAGTAATCATGTAGAGTAGTAGAGGCAAATTAAGTGATTAAATGTGTACAAAACGATAGACCACGCGGGACATGGATGTGACTGAAATGTGTGTTTGTGAGCGGAGTTGATCGCCGATATCACATTGCATTACACATGATAATGATGCTTATAGGTAGCTACGCTGGGCTAGATATTAAATCATGATTATAGGTAATTACACTAGAGAAGGCATTTGATCATGCTTAGAGGTAACTACGTTAGACTAGGTGTATGATCATGCTTATGTATAGCATGGTAACTACACTAGACTAGACATATGATCATGCTTATGTATAGCATAGTAACTACACTAGACTAGACATATGATCATGCTTATGTATAGCATGGTAACTACACTAGACTAGACATATGATCATGCTTATGTATAGCATGGTAACTACACTAGACTAGACATATGATCATGCTTATGTATAGCATAGTAACTACACTAGACTAGACATATGATCATGCTTATGTATAGCATTGTAACTACACTAGACTAGACATATGATCATACTTATGTATAGCATGGTAACTACACTAGACTAGACATATGATCATGCTTATGTATAGCATAGTAACTACACTAGACTAGACATATGATCATGCTTATGTATAGCATGGTAACTACACTAGACTAGACGTATGATCATGCTTATGTATAGCATAGTAACTACACTAGACTAGACATATGATCATGCTTATGTATAGCATGGTAACTACACTAGACTAGACATATGATCATGCTTATGTATAGCATAGTAACTACACTAGACTAGACATATGATCATGCTTATGTATAGCATAGTAACTACACTAGACTAGGTGTATGATCATGCTTATGTATAGCATAGTAACTACACTAGATTAGACGTATGATCATGCTTATGTATAGCATAGTAACTACACTAGACTAGGTGTATGATCATGCTTATGTATAGCATAGTAACTACACTAGACTAGGTGTATGATCATGCTTATGTATAGCATAGTAACTACACTAGACTAGGTGTATGATCATGCTTATGTATAGCATAGTAACTACACTAGACTAGGTGTATGATCATGCTTATGTATAGCATAGTAACTACACTAGACTAGGTGTATGATCATGCTTATGTATAGCATGGTAACTACACTAGACTAGGTTTATGATCATGCTTATGTATAGCATAGTAACTACACTAGACTAGGTGTATGATCATGCTTATGTATAGCATAGTAACTACACTAGACTAGAGATATCATCATGCTTATAGGTAGATAATTACGTAAGGAGAGATATATGATCGTCATTTATTTTGAAGGCGATGCTCATGTTTAAGCCAATGACCGAGTGGTGAAACATGAATCATGGTACTATTGATGTTACCTAACTGTGCTAAACAAATTGATATTCCAAAGCTTCTTTATTTCAAAAGCGAGTAAACTAAAACTAGTTTTGGTCAAATTCATCCATCTTCAGTACGCAATTATATGGGACCGCTTCGTTCAGTCTTATACTTTTTTACTCGAATCACTCGTTGTTTGTAGTCCAAAGTTGCCTCCCCCGAAACAGCGACCAAATAAAACTAACATGTAATTTCTGTCCGGTTGATATCAAAGTTTCATGTTATTAGATTTATTATAAACTGGACCTCCTGCACCGAATTTGTTCCCTGAAAAAGCAATAATTTTGAGGAAACGGCGACAAGAGATAGTAATCAGTCACAAATATAAAGGAACTTACGTGAATAAAACAAAGTAAACCTTTTTGCTGCTGGTGTTGAGGACATAAAGTAATTATTTAGTGAACGTAGCAAAATGCAATGCCTAGATTCATTGTTGCTTTAAACTCAATCTTCATGAGGCCCATTTATTTAGAATTTGGAAATCGCTGACCAAGAGTAAGTAAAAACCCATTTTACTGTAACCTTGACAATAGACAGTGAAATGGAAGCAGAGATGTAGGAAACAATTGCGCTGAAAGTGAAAATGCTATAGACTGGAGGGAGGGATAGGGAAGGAGAGATGACATAGAATGATAGATTAAGAGATGCCATAGTAAATCAAGACGATACAGTTATAGCATAATCACCAGTATCCTAACTTAACGAGGACACTCGTTAATGAGAGCAGTGTTTGTGTCCGTTTATTGTCATTATTCCAAAAGCCAAATGCGCAGCTCAGACTTGAGTGGGCATAAATGAGACCTCAAATTTCTGGATTGTGTGTGCTTCAATGTTTCGGCACCGTAGTGTTACCGAGCAATTGGGAAGTTAAATATTGGCATCTAAGCAAATAAAAGGGACATTCGGGTTGAAATCAGATCAAACAGTAAAAACCTCTCAACAGCATCAATCATGTACAACAGTTAGTGAAGGCACAGCAATATTCCTTCTCATATAACCCTTCTTGATTTGCCTTTCAGTGTCGAAGGGAAATGCAATTGGCAGTTGTTTTTTTTTTTTTTTTTTTTCTGTTCAGCCGGCCTCTTTTGCCATTATGTTTCCTTATATTTCTCTAGAAACGTAAACATTCTTGCGGTTATAGGTATGTGAAGTCGAGTGTGTGAAAACTAATGGATGGAGATGAGTTACGAGTTGGAAATGAGGTGTGTTAAAGTGTAACTGTCTATTATGCGATGGTATGATTTGAGGTGAGGTGTGTTAAAGTGTAACTGTCTATTATGCGATGGTATTATTTGAAGTGAGGTGTGTTAAAGTGTAACTGTCTATTATGCGATGGTATGATTTGAGGTGAGGTGTGTTAAAGTGTAACTGTCTAATATGCGATGGTATTATTTGAAGTGAGGTGTGTTAAAGTGTAACTGTCTATTATGCGATGGTATTATTTGAAGTGAGGTGTGTTAAAGTGTAACTGTCTATTATACGATAGTATGATTTGAGGTGAGGTGTGTTACAATGTAACTGTATATTATGCGATGGTATGATTTGAGTTACAAATAAGGTGTGCTTTGAGTATAAAAGAAGCGTGGTCAAGGAATCAGATGTTTCACGAGTAGTGAATGTGGTTTGTTATCAGTTGGCATAAGGCGTGTATGAGATCACATTTGAGTAGAAATCAGGAGTGATAAATGTAAATTGAGGTGTAGAGTTGGAGAAAGATATGTGACATGAATCTAACATTATTTTTCATTCCAAGGAGGTAATCATTTTTGTAAAATGTAAGGAGTAAGATGTACCAGAGGAAGGGAATAATATGTGTTAGAAGAAAGGAATAATGTGTTTCGACAAAACATAAAATCAGATGTAGCTTATGAAAGTATGAAATGAAGTATGTTGCATGCAGAAATTAAGTTGTACTAGAATATGAATAAGAGGCTTATTGGGCGCACAGAATTGGTCAAAGTGGTCAGGAAATATGAAGGCTATGAAATATGCGAAGAGGAGGAAGCAATAAGGTGTTTACAATTAATGAAATAAGTATGTTATAATGAATGAATAAGGTGTTTACAATTAGGGAAAGAAGATGTTACAATGAATGAATAAGGTGTTTACAATTAGGGAAAGAAGATGTTACAATGAATGAATAAGGTGTTTACAATTAGTGAAAGAAGTATGTTACAATGAATGATTAAGGTGTTTACAATCAGTGAAAGAAGTATGTTATAATGAATGAATAAGGTGTTTACAATTAGTGAAAGAAGTATGTTATAATGAATGAATAAGGTGTTTACAATTAGTGAAAGAAGTATGTTACAATGAATGAATAAGGTGTTTATAATTAGTGAAAGAAGTATGTTATAATGAATGAATAAGGTGTTTACAATTAGTGAAAGAAGTATGTTATAATGAATGAATAAGGTGTTTACAATTAGTGAAAGAAGTATGTTATAATGAATGAATAAGGTGTGTACAATTAATTAAAGAAGTATTTTACAATGGATGAATAAGGTGTTTACAATTAGTGAAAGAAGTATGTTACAATAAATGAATAAGGTGTTTACAATTAATGAAAGAAGCATGTTACAATGAATGAATGAGGTGTTTACAATTAGTGAAAGAAGTATGTTACAATGAATGAATAAGGTGTTTACAATTAATGAAAGAAGTATGTTACAATGAATGAATAAGGTGTTTACAATTAGTGAAAGAAGTATGTTATAATGAATGAATAAAGTGTTTATAATTAGTGAAAGAAGTATGTTATAATGAATAAATAAGGTGTTTACAATGAATGAAAGAAGTATGTTACAATGAATGAATAAGGTGTTTACAATTAGTGAAAGAAGTATGTTACAATGAATGAATAAGGTGTTTACAATTAGTGAAAGAAGTATGTTATAATGAATAAACAAGGTGTGTACAATTAGTGAAAGAAGTATGTTACAATGAATAAATAAGGTGTTTACAATTAGTGAAAGAAGTATGTTACAATAAATGAATAAGGTGTTTACAATTAATGAAAGAAGCATGTTACAATGAATGAATGAGGTGTTTACAATTAGTGAAAGAAGTATGTTACAATGAATGAATAAGGTGTTTACAATTAATGAAAGAAGTATGTTACAATGAATGAATAAGGTGTTTACAATTAGTGAAAGAAGTATGTTATAATGAATGAATAAAGTATTTATAATTAGTGAAAGAAGTATGTTATAATGAATAAATAAGGTGTTTACAATGAATGAAAGAAGTATGTTACAATGAATGAATAAGGTGTTTACAATTAGTGAAAGAAGTATGTTACAATGAATGAATAAGGTGTTTACAATTAGTGAAAGAAGTATGTTATAATGAATAAACAAGGTGTGTACAATTAGTGAAAGAAGTATGTTACAATGAATAAATAAGGTGTTTACAATTAGTGAAAGAAGTATGTTACAATAAATGAATAAGGTGTTTATAATTAAGGAAAGAGGTAAGTTTCGGGAAGAAATAAAGTGTTACAATTAGTGGATGAAGTATATAACGAGCACAGTATGTCGACTGACACTGGCATGAAGTGTTTTATCACATGATTATGGTATCTTCAATAAAGATGGATGTATGAAGCCTGGAAATGCTGACAAACATGCAGCAAAGACCAAGAGTAAAATACCATTATATTAAATGCTCTCTCGCACTGAAAGAGAAAATTAGGAATAAAAGAAAGGGAGATATTAGGTAAGGTTTATGAGTTTTGTTTCAGTGTTGAAGGGCATTACTTAGGGTATTTTATTGAGATAACGTTTGTAATCGAGCAATGAAGAGGACAGTAATGATTGTAGTGATGGCTGAACATTCAACGCTATCATTCACAATAGCTGTCTGTTATTTCCAAATCTGTCATCAACTTTACAAGGAGATTTTTTTTCCACGAGAGCTGTGATTAGTCTGAAAATAGCAACAGCAAAAATTACTTTGGCGGGTAAACTGTGGCGCTCAACAATGAACAACAAGTTGTTGAGAGAAAATTAAAGAAATGCCTCCACGGTGTCCGTCGATTTCCAATCAAAATTCACTATCATAGAATACATACAAATATGGCACGTTCTGAACATATTATGCTAATTTTTACCTCATTTTCTGTAGATGGCAGTATAAATCATTAAATCTGTTCAAAACAAAATTGCTAAATTTTGGTGTACTAGCGAAACAATATACTATAATGCTGTATCTTTATTTGGCTTTTGTCACGACTATATAAACGATTATCATGTCTATATAAACGACTATCACGTCTATGTAAATGACTACCATGTCTATGTAATCGACTATCATGTCTTAAAGAACGAATTCAACATTACGGAAATGCACCATTTATAGAGAAAAATGGATCCGTCATGTTAATATGAAATAACAGACAACCAAAGTGCGAACAAATGCACTATATGAACTAATGTACCTGTTCAAATGAACAGACAAATCAACATATGAACATGATAAACTATCATTCTCTGTCACTAATATGTAAATGAACATATACATATGACTTTTTTGGTTGGTTATTTTGGTTATGGAAGGCCCCGGTATCACTGCTAACGAATTAAAATCCATAATTGCTCAACCGCCCGTGCCAGCGTAATCATCCGAATTAATATCTCATCTCCCAAACAAAGAACCCCATCGTAGCAGTCTCAGCACATGCCAAAAGATATAAGGCGAAACCGCGCAGCAAGTGAACACAGCCAACTGTTCCCTGTCATACGATATCATCATTCATCGTAAGCAATTTGAATATCAAAACGGATGAGACACACAGCTCACGGTGTGCACAGAACACTTAACTCTGTAGCTCCTGCAACAAGCCGGACTTGGAATATGATGAAACTGCAACAAGGAACACTTTTCATGCATAGCCTTCAATTGTTCCCGCCGCCTATCCACAATATACCGGAAGTTCACGTCCTTGTGAAAATGATGATCGGTCGTATTTTTTTTTTTTAATGTATAGCGCTTGATGATGTTAGGCCATCGTTGTTGACTCCAAATCCGAACATATAGACACACAGTTAGTCGTCAGATTATCCCCGTCGCACATCAACAACCGACCGTAAGAATATCGTACGGTATACATATGATATATGGTAGTAAAGTCGTGGCCATATATCAATGAACAAACATTCACTCAAACACCCCCCCCCCCCAACCCACCTGGTGAACCAGGGAATAAAGCAACCCATCTTGTCCACATAGAAATAAAAATAAATAGAAACCGAAAAAGGAAGACAAACCCGGTTTTTTATGTAATGGCGGATGTTTTCACCCAAAAGTGGCAAGAAGTGGCCTCGGCATTGTTAGATGAGAGAAGTCTTCCTCGTTGTTATTGCTTTCTCCAATTCTGCACGTCAGGTACCCATTTTCTGATCAGCTGACTCAACCGGGTATAGTCAAGTTTGAATTGAACTGACATTCACTGTAATTGCCACGCTATAGTGCCACACGTCGCGCTACTTTAGATTTGGCGCCGACTTATTGTGCCCTTGTGTTGACACGTTACATCGAATCCTGAATACCGATGATGTCGCTTTTTGGCTCACGTTTTCACCTGCGCATAAAGTGAATTGGATTTAATCCGGCTTGAACTCTATACCAATGTCTTTAATCTATTCATTTATTACTGTAACTTCTGTCATTATTTCTTATTTGTTGATTTAGTTCATTAACTACGGACCAACTCCTTTAACACTCACAAATACTATGTTCAAATTCTATTACGTCTGACAAATGATATTCTCAAGTTTTACTCTATTCTCTATCTCTTTCTTTCATTAATTTGAACTATTTTATGCCAAATACAAAAAAAATTATATATTATATATAGATGTTTGAACTTAATGAAATTAGTTACGTCACAATGAAGAAACGTCACAATGAAGAAACGTCACAATGATGAAACGTCACAATGAAGACACTTGTGTCAAAACCAACAACATATTTCCCAGAGTTAAATAATTTCAAATAAATCGTAACTTCTAATGTAAAACGCAAAGCTTATGAAACTTCCTCATAAGTTATATATCAGTCTTGTACCTATCTAACACATAATGCTATAAATTTGTAACAGTTCAGTATTTGAAAATTTACTCAGTGCAAAATTAAGTCTTGTCAAACAAAAATCGGATAATGACGTCATTAATAGCCTGCTTGCAAAATGTTTGCCAACTAAGTAGATTAGGCACGCGAATACTTGCAATAACGGCGTTAGTATTCTCTAACGTGATCAGTCAGTGCCAGCATTAGTTGCGTCAAGCATTGGTGGTTATTGCTCCTTTTCCGGAAACTAGTATCATAAATATTTTAATGAAGAGATTTAGAAAGCGCTTCATATACAAATATGTACCAGCAAACGGAGAGTTAAAAATGTTCTCGATTACTAATCAAGGCCCTACTTTTTCAAATTAAGTGTGAAATGGAAGGTGCATAAATAGTAACAAGTGATTTGTCAACCTACACGTTTTCAGGATCAGATGGTAAGTCTGGAAGAATGGCATTATCCAGCTTCCAAGAAGAATGTTGTGGATAGGTCATAGAGTCATAGACAGACTTCAATACATATTTTTTACTAGACTAATTTGTTTTCTCTGGAAGTTTACACAAAGGCTTCAGGTTTCATCGATTTGCAACAACGTCGGTGATTTGCATAGATTTTTAGAAGATCTGAGTCTTCCATAGTATTGCATATAAAAACAGAGACTCCTAATAAAAATGGGCAGAGAAGCGCAATGACTGAGTTCTTGTAAATAAGAAAGAACTCCGTTACGCCTCGAGGTTATGGAAAAGATGGTATTAGTAAGTACAGTAAAGAGACCCGTCACGCCAAATGGAGTATAGGGAAGATGTACCCATCGATATATCTTTTGTTTGTACGGTCAGAAGTACAGCTTATAGAAGCATTTGAAATAAAAACATGAGTAAGGCAGGAATGCCTTCTATCTCCATTTCTCTTTCTCCTGGCCATAAATTGGATTATGAAAATAACTCAGAACAACAGAAATGGAATCCAGTGGTCACTGACCAAGCAACTTAATGATTTAGACGTTGCCCTCCTACTACACAACCATCAACAGATGCAAGATAACATGAGCATACTTGAAAAGGTAGTAGTAGTAGAAGAAGAAGAAGAAGAAGAAGAAGTCAGCAGTGCGCTTGTACCGTCTTTCTTTCCGGTTAACAAAAAATATTGTAACCATTAACTGCTGGATGTCGCTAACCCAAAGCAAACCCGATTTCTCGTCCTCAGTAGACAGACCATTGCTCTATCACTGCTTGCGCTTACGTGTAATGGATTGCATTAAGCCAATATACAGGCAGCTAAGTGCATAAGCATTTACAGCACCCTCTGTAGGCAGAATAGTCAAAGAAGAAAATGGTTCGTACGTTATGACCACGAGTAGCATGACGATGGAGGTGATGGCAGTGACCAGGGCATTCATCTGGTTGGAGTCACAAAACTACACCAACGCGTGTATTTTAAGTGATTTGATGAGCATGATAATAAAAGTACTCAGGGCTCTGTACGGAAGCATTGTGTAGAGTCATTGCAGAAGTCAATGTTACGCAGAGTTCCTTTGTATGTGTCGCTGGACATTCGGGAGTATGGGACAATGAAAGAGCGGACAAGGTTGGCTGGCTAGGCTGTTGTTGAAGCCAGTGACCCAATAGGTAAGACAGACATCAATAATGCCCTCCGAGATGCAGGAAGAGGCAAAGGACTTGTATGTGTGGACAACAATGAGTCCGCGCCTTTCCTTCGGATGAAAGAGATGGGAGTAAATATGGGTCCAGCCAGAAACGAGAGGCTTAGTGGGCGCACAAGAGGACTTATGCAACCGAGAACAACACAGAACTGGAGTCCGTCAGTCGTTGGACATTGCGGGTCATGCTGAGGAGGGGATCTGAGCACGCTGAGGAGGGGATATGAGCACCACCTATTGACATGTTCAAAATGCAGTGATGAATGGTAACGGTAAAGGTAGAAGACTTGAATCATCGTCTTAGCACGCGGGTGCCCTCGTGTCCTTAGCACCCATACATGTTCGGCCGAATATCCAAAAGTGTTCGGAGGCTCCTGTCCAGTGTAGCCTCAAGCATCGTAACTCACGAGCGAGAGTCATTACTGCAATGAAGAAAAAGAAAGAAAGAAAGAGAACACTGGCATTCTGCCTTACAACTCAGTACATGTATCACACATTCTCACTATTGCTCTTTATCAATTTTGCTGTTCATTTATCTTGTGCCATACTAAGCTTTCCTGTGTTTCCTTCTTACTTCATCATCACCATTGAGTGCCGTCACCGCATCGAAGGTTGGCTGCCAAGGAGCGCCATTACGCTCTCTTTCTCTCTTGCTTTGATGGTGCAAGTTGTCATAGGCTGACTTGTCCCTCTTTTGATGTTACTCGTCCAAGTTAGTCTTGGTCTGCCTCTGCCTCTGCCTCTTTTACTTTGTATTTTTCCTTCCAAAATTAATCTTAGTAGGCTGTTGTGTCTTTTAATATGCCCCCAAAATATCATTTGTATTGTTTGAATTGTGCTTAGTAGTTCTCTTTTAATTTTTAGTTGTTTTAAGACTTCATCGTTTGTTTTCTTTTCTTTCCATCCAATTCAACCTATTCTTCTATATATCCATATTTCCAAGGCTTCAATTTTCTGTTATGTTTTTTTTTTTGTGTCTAATGTCCATGTTTCTGCACCATACAAGAATGTTAAGAAGATATAGCATTTTGCTATTCTTAGTTTTAACCCTGGTGTTATTTGTTGTGATGTTAGTATATTTTTAATGGCATTAAAATAACCTTTTGCCATTCCTATTCTTTTGTTTATTCCAGTTTTACATTTTCCATCACATTATAATGTCTTTCTTTTCTTATCACGATTACATTTGTCAGCAATGTTGCTTGTTATCGGTAGACTACATCTTTTGTACCACTGCCCTCAATCTGGACCTATACGGACATGATGTCTATAGCCACCACCTCCTGAAACTATCCCGGGGACGGTGTTATTGCTTTCTCATTGTCTTTTATTGGAGTTGAATTCATTCTACTCAGAGAATTGATGAGACCACCGCGAGACATGAAGCTCTGCTTTGTTGAGTGCTGTTCTTTCCATAAGGATGATGATGTGTTTTAGTGTTTGTTCTACCTCATGTGATCTTCTGTTCTTCAGAAGCTCAATAACACTCTTATTCTTATAAAATGACGTTTCCGCCCTCCTCTAATAAAATTATGAAGTTTTTAGCTCCCTTTGTTCGTTGTCTTTCTTCAGCATATTCTCATTAGCATAAATAGCTGTTCGTGGGATTAGTAACGTATTAACAATCTCTTCTCACTGATATTCAGTAATGTTATTTTTTTGTTTATTGTCAACCCTTAAGAAGCTTATATATGATTTATAATGCTCTGCATAACAAAAAACAAGATTAGAATTCTTAGTTCTATTAACAAAGACCCATAATTAAAAACCGTGCCTTACATTTTATTTAATGCTGTTTTGTTCACTCTTCATTTTGACATGCATTTTAAATCTTTGTTATCTTTGTGCCCATGCATTAAATATAATGAACTTTTGATGACAGTATCCATATGTTCCTTTAAAAAAAAAACGCTGCATTCTAATTAACTCTATGAGTTAATCACTTCCATCTTGCAGCTCACGGGACAAGGATTACCATTTAAGTTGCTCTTTCTGCTTCTATAATGTCAAATAAAAGTCAGTAAACTTGTTCATGTTTTAAAAAAATAATAATTGCATTGGTCTACCTATCTAAATAACAGGCCAAAAGTCATGAGTTGTTAGTGCGGTCAGACCAGCCGTACGCTAATGATGAACGGCGACATGAGGAAGCTTTGTTCATGACTTTGCAGCAGCGGAGTGACTTCCGGCGTCTCATGTTAGTCAGGAGGGATATTGTCTAGATTCAAGAGGGCTACTGTGAAATCGAGGGTAGACATGTGAACTGGTTTATAATTTCACAAATTCCCTTTGCAGGGAGATCTTACGGTCTGTTGTTTAATGTGCGACGGGGATAATCCGACGACTAACTGTATTTCATATATCTTCGGAATTGAAGTCAAAAAGAGTGTCCTAACATCATCAAGCGCTGTACATTAAGAAACAAAATATGACAATCATCATTTTCAGGATGACGTGAACTTCCGGTCAATATGGTGGATAGGCGACAAGAACCATTAAAAGCTATGTCTGAAAAGTGTTCCTTGTTGCAGTTTCCTCATATTGCAACTCCGGCTTGTTGCAGGAGGTACTGAGTTAAGTGCTCTGTGCACACCGTGAGCTGTGCGTTTCATTCATTTGAATCGTGTTTCAATATTCCGATTGTTTACGATAAATGATGATATCGTATGACAGGAAACAGACGGTTGTGTTCACTTTCTGTGCGGTTTCGCCTTATTTCTTTGGCATGTGCTGAGACTGCTATGATTAGGACTACAGCTACCTTTCTTTGTTCGGGAGATGAGACAGTAATTAGGATGATTCCACTGGCACGGGCTGTTGAGCAATTAAGAGTTTTAATTCGTTTGCAGTGATACCGGGGCCTTCCATAACCATAACTGACCAGACGAGTCTGGGTTCAATTTACTTACATAACTGCGTGTGTTGTTTGTTTGAGTTATTAGCGGGTCTTCATCATTGCACTCTGAACATGTCCATACGTACTCAGACCCCCTCCTCAGCAAGTCCCGCAGTGTCCAACGACTGACGACTCCAGTTCTGTGTTGATTAATTAGTCTTCTTACACGCCCACTAAGTTTCTCGTTTCCCATCTTAACTCCCATCTTTTTCATCCGAAGGAGTGACGTGAACTCATGGATGTTGAAGTCCTGTGTCCTTCCCAGTTCCCTGAGGGCATTGATAATATTCGCCCGATCCATTGGTTGACCGTTGTTTGTTTGTTCCTGCTGAAGGCATATTGAGCCGAAACGTCGTTCAAATTTATGTGGTCCATCAACCACGAAAAGCTTTAACCATACCATTTTTTTTTCTATTTTATATTTCAATTCTCTTTCACATTTAGCTTTACTGCTTTTTATGCATTTATTTTAATTTCTTTACAACGGTGGTATGGGCACCAAAGGTGTCAAACATTTTACAATTTACAATGGTGCTGCTTCAAACAATTTACACACCAATTTGTTCATCACACACACCTTATCAAATGCACCCATTAATTTATCAAACTCACTACTTGTTTTTCATGATGAACCACTCACATGATTACATTACCTTCACAATTTTGTATCATACCAACCCACATTTACCCACTTATTTATCATACCAACCTAATTGTTAGCCACACTCACCCACTTATTTATCATATCAACCTACTTGTTAGCCACACATGTCCACTTGTTAGCCACACTCATGCACTTGTTTATCATATCAACCTACTTGTTAGCCACACTCACCCACTTATTTATCATACCAAACTACTTGTTAGCCACACTCACCCACTTATTTATCATACCAACCCACTTGTTAGCCACACTCACCCATTATTTATCATACCAACCTACTTGTTAGCCACGCATGTCCACTTGTTAGCCACACATGTCCACTTGTTAGCCATACTCATGCACTTGTTTATCATATCAACCTACTTGTTGGCAACATTTACCCACTTGTTTATCATACTCACCCACTTGTTTATCATACCAACCTACTTGTTAGCCACACTCACCCACTTATGTATCATATCAACCTACTTGTTAGCGACACTCACCCACTTATTTATCATACCAACCTACTTGTTAGCCACACATGTCCACTTGTTAGCCACACTCATGCACTTGTTTATCATATCAACCTACTTGTTGGCCACATTTACCCACTTGTTAGCCACACTCACCCACTTGTTTATCATACTCATCCACTTGTTTGTCATGTCCATCAACTTCTTTATTATATCAACCCATGTGTTTGTCATATCAACTAACTCTATTACCATAAATGTTTACTTGTTCATCATATCCACTTGTTTATCATACCAAACCACAATTTATCATAGCCATTTATTGGTCCTACCCACCCATATTTTATCATACATACCCACCTGTCTGTCTCTGTCCAGTCTTGTCCTGTCCCATCTGTCTCGCTGTCTGTCTGTCTATCTATCTATTCATATTTTTATAACACATAATAAAGGCATCGAATGGATACAAGGAGACCATTTGGAGGACCTCGACTTTGCTGATGACATAGTTCTCATCAGCAGTCAGATAAAAACGATGCAGGAAAACACAAATGAACTATCATCAATAGCCAGCAAAATTGGGCTTGAGGTCAATCATGAAAAGACTAAAGTCATGAAAAGTTTAATTCCAACAAGTGACAAAATATACATGGAAAACAAACCAGTAGAAGAGATCGATCACTTTATCTATCTTGGAAGTCACATTGATCGAGAAGGGGATACGAGCAAAGAAATTAGAATCAGACTGGCTAAAGCAGCAATGTCTTTCAGAAGCCTTGAAAAGTTGTGGAAATCAAAACTCATTAGCACAAACACAAAACTTAGGCTATTCAAATCAAATGTACTATCAACCCTTACGTATGCGTGTGAAAGCTGGAAAACAACAAGAGATATAGAAACAAAGTTGAACGCATTTGAAAATAAATGTCTAAGGAAAATACTTGGTATAGAATGGAACGAATTCAAAACAAACGAGGAAATTAGAGAAATCGCCAATCAACCACTAATATCTTCAGTAATAAAGAAAAGACGATGGTCATACGTTGGACATGTGATGAGAAGAGATAATAATCGAATAGCAAAGCAAGCCCTCATATGGGAAACAACAGGTAAAAGAAAAAGAGGAAGACCCAGGGAGGCACTGAGAAGAACATTGATGAGAGAGGCAAGAGCAGCAGGAATCGGCTCCCTCAATGAGATAGAACTGCTTGCACAGAACAGAGACAGATGGCGAGATTTGATAAAATATCTTTAAAAAAAAACTGCTAGAACAAAAATTCATATAGGAGAAGGTGTATCTTGGTCTACGCCCTATGGGCCGGTTACGGCTCGAAAGGTCAATAGATAGATAGATAACACATACCCACCTGTTTATCATACCTATCTGTTTTTTTATTGCACATATCCACCTGTTTATCAATTTATCCATATTTTATCATATCCCACATACTCACCTGTTTATCATATCCACAGATATATATTCATTTACATACTCATTACACGTATTACACCTTCTTTTTATTATTTATTCAAAACTAAGGACCAGCCAAGCAGTCAGCAATCTTAAGACCAAATGTACAAATTCAATAACAACCCAAAACTATCCAATAAAATGTTTTCCAAATCAGAGCACCACTTTTTTTTTCTACAATTTTACAGTTTTAATCACTTTTTGTTTTCCTATATGATCGTTTCTGTAGCTTTATTAAATTAATCAGTTGTGCTGTTTATAGTTAGCACTTAAATTCCCTAATTCAGCATGTGCATTTGTCAAATGTTGGAGTATTACACAACAGAACCTTCTTTGGAACCCCAAGGAAAAAGACAAAGAGGAAGACCAAGATATTCTTATAGAAGACAGATGAAAGCAGAGATGAAGATGATGGGGAAGATATAGAATGATCTTAAAAGAATGGTAAGTAACAGAAAGGCTTGGAAAGTGTTAGTTGAAGACCTATGTTCCACAGGGACTTGAAAAGGAAGAAAAAGAAGAACAATTCTACAGGTTCTTTTTTTCTCTCATTTAACTTTCTATATCTAAGCAAGGTCATGTAAGAATAATGACAAACATTTGTATTCCCAAACAAATATGGTATGGTGAACCTAAGGATAGAAAGAGACCAAAGGGCAGACTAGTGCTGAGATATAAGGATGTTTAGAGGGCTTGCTTGAGGTAATTCTCTATCAGTGAAAGAAACTGGGAAAATCTGGCTGTAGATCATAGCACATGGAGAACAAAAAAAAAAATGGCGCAGCAAATTTTGAGGCAGTGCTGATAAAAAATTCAGAAGACAAAAAGGCACAGGAGAAAGGTGATGAGGCCAGGCACCATGAATGCATCTTGTTGTTCTGCAGATGGATCTGCTTGTCCAACATTGGCAGATTCAGCCCATTAGAGAAGCTGTTCAGAAAAGCAGCATCCATCATAAGACACTAATATTTTTACCAAACTACTGACTTATCACGATTGCATGCTACCAACCGCCTGTCACGATGCCAAAGGCCATATTATCTAAGCAAGGCAGTTCTAGCAATAGTTTGTGGATCTCTATTGAACACAAGTTCTATCCAGCTATAAAGTCTCCATGATGTCGAAATGTACACATATGATGATATATATTTTCAACAGATAGAAAAGAAAAAGTGATAGTACATATCCATTTGTAACTTTTAGTTTTATTATCATGTAATCTGATGGCAAATACATACAACTGACATTTTTTCTCCAGTGTTTATAAATCCCCCCCCCCCCCTCCAATCTTCCAAAGTCTATACTGCCAACATTTCAGCTTTAAAACATGCTACAATGGCTATTTATTTCAATCTTATACTTGCAAAAAAAAATATAGATACACTAGCAAACATCAATAATGTTATAGGTAAATGAGATACATAAACATAGTAATATGTATTTTTGGTATATGCTAGCCTTAAATGGATACTGGACTTTTTCTGGGAAAGTAAAGTGTCACAGTGTAATAACGACCACATTACCCCAAAAATCTTGTACCATGGGTCTATCAAAGTGATGGTCACTAACACCATATTCCCTATACACCACTTGGCATGACAGGGCGCTTTACTTACTTTATATATATATGTGTGTATACATACATTTTTTTAGTACCCCCGTCACGCCAAGTGGCGTATAGGGAAATATGGTGTTAGTGACCATAAATTTGACAGACCTTCCGCACATGATTTTTGGGATAATGTGGTCAGTATTACGCCCGTGCTGCTTTACTTTCCCAGAAAAAAATCCGGTACCCATTTAAGGCTGGGTGAACACGGAAGCCGTCGGTTGGGATCGAACCCTACCCCTTGTCCGTGGTAGTCCAGTTCACTAACCACTGAGCTACCGCGGCTCCCGTATACATACATACATACATATATATACATACATATACACATATATTTGTATGAATGTATGTAACTAAACAGGAAAATTCCAATATATAAAACAAGGAGTCAGACAAGGCTGTGTTCTGTCACCAGATTTGTTTTTACTTAACAGTGAACATATTATGAGATCAATAGTCGACAAAAAAGGAATTGAGGTCAATGGTCACAACATAAATAATTTGTGATAAGCGGATGACACAGATTAATAGCAGAGACAGAGAATGAACTACAAGAAATGATAGACATAATAGTAAAAGAAAGAAACAAAAAGGGTCTCAGTCTGAATAGTAAGAAAACAGAAGTAATGGTCATATCTAAGAAACAATCATCACCATCATGCAGCATAAAAATAAAGAGGACAAATCTGAAACAAGTAAAACGCATCAAATACTTGGGCACAATAATAACAGACGGAAGATGCACCACAGAAATAAAAAGCAGAATAGCTCAGGCCAGAATAGCATTTCAGAAAATGAAAAATATCTTATGCAACAAATCTATGTCAAATAGAAGTGACTATTAGTCGTGAAAAGATGATTAGAGGCCACAGATGGGATTTCTCAGAAGAATGTTGAAAGTTCCCTGGAAGGCTAAAAAAAAACAATTTTTGAGGAAATTCTCAAAGAGGCCAACACAAAAATAGAACTCTTAAAACATCAGAAAGAAACAATCAACATTTTATGGGCACATCATGAGAAGAGGAAAGTTGGAATACTTGGTTACAACTGGCAAAATAAGAAGAAAGAAAGATCACAGATGACAAAGAGAGAAAATACTGGATAGCTTGGTGTCATGGCATGGAAAACAGTCAACAACAGAACTGATACGATGATAGAAGATAAAGTGGATAGAAAATTGTTGAAGGACATGATCTCCTTTGCCAACCGGTATGGCACATGATGATGATGATGTATGTATGTATGTGTGTGTGTATATATATATATATTTGTTATACTTTTAAAGACAAATAAGTATAAGTATTAGCGAGATTCAAATTAAAAATAAATCCCTTGTTTGTTAAAGAAATCTGTAATGATAAAAATTTATTGGATAAAAAATATATACAGCATTCAAGTAAAAATAAAACCAGAGACAAGAGGACTAGAAAAAGATGGATAGATGGAATAAACAATATATAGAAGAACCAAAACATTTCTATCCGAGTGGTGTTCTAATAAGCCTAAGAATGACACTACATCTAAAAGGGAAGTAATATTTCTACAGACATCAGATTATATTATACATTCTTCCTTTTTCCTGCAACACTTCAAGGCAACATGAGATGAACAAAATATAGAAGAATAATTCAAGTAAAAATAAAACAGTCATTGTGTGGGTGTTAACATTTGTGGATTTTATCAAGAAAATTATTATTCCTAAATTGCAAAAAAGTGTTTCTCTCCATTCTGCCTAAAGAAAAAATTGTAATTGGATAATTTTCACGAAGAAAAACTGACACTGTTAACACTGACAATGTCACTGTTAAATCTTTATAGAATTATCTCCCTTCACATAACAGATGACCAAATGTATGAACAGAAATACATCAAAAACAGTCAGAAATAGCGATGAAATATTGCATTTGGTTTTACATATAAGTCACAAAGAATATTTTAAGCAAAACACTGCTAAAAGTCAATCTTTTAAATTGTGTATATGCTCATATTTACATTGTTATATGATAAAACATTTACTAGTTTTGTACAAATTTTATCAATTTATCATGAAATTAACATGTGACTTTATGAGTTATAATTTACCTTTGAAAATGATGTATTTTGTTAGTTCACACATGTTTTTAAAAATAATTTCTTTATTTTCTTTCTATCATTTACACAACAACAATTATGAAATCATTAGTCTTCTTCATCATCGATCCCTTAACGGATGTTAAATGGGTGCAGATGTGATGTGTTGTGATTTGAGGTAGAACTGTGATATTTGTGAATTTTGGCCCAAAACAATCAACTTCAGCAAGAAAAAGTTATGAAAATGTCTTATAGTATAAAATATAACAAGTATTAAAGTGCATAAAGTTGTACATTAAACTGTTAAAATCATTAATACCAAATATGTTGTAATATATAATGAAGAAACACTTGACTTATGTAAGAACATAACTGACATATTAGGCTACCAAAAACAGTTCTTATATCACTCATGAAAGGAAACAAAAACACTGTGATCACAATGAAAATAAGAGGACACAAATGGAGAGAAATGATGCTGATTAGAAATTTTCATAATAGTGAATCAGTGAAGGTCCTTGGAAAGCATTGAGCTCTGAGCATACTTTTGAGACACTGTGAGTCATTGCTGGAGGTCCACAGCTGAATACACCAATCTGATCAACCTATTTGAGAAAAACATCAAATAAATAGTGTTCACTTTTTGTCAACATTAATAAAATAGTGTTCACATTTGGTCAACATTAGTAACATACTGTTCACTTTTAGTAAACAGTAAAATAGCATTCACTTTTTCTCAACATTAGTAAAATAGTATTCACTTTTTGTCAACATTAGTAAATTAGTGTTCACTTTTGGTCAACATTAGTAAAATAGTGTTAACTTGTGGTCAGC
This sequence comes from Megaustenia siamemsis, assembly GCA_032433765.1. Lineage (NCBI taxonomy): Eukaryota > Metazoa > Mollusca > Gastropoda > Stylommatophora > Ariophantidae > Megaustenia > Megaustenia siamemsis. The sequence goes on from JAVIAB010000092.1 coordinate 154,628,943, forward strand.
ATTAGTAAAAAAGTGTTAACTTGTGGTCAGCATTAGTAAAATAGTATCTGTAGGATAAAGGATACCCCGTAACATATATATTGTCGTAAAGGGAAGTATTACATTTCATCATTCTAGGCCAGCATTTAGAGGTAAGAGTGGGACAGTTGTACCTATAAAAACACAAACCCATAAGCTTAGTAAATGATGATTTTTGTCTTGCCATATCCTCACATATATTGAATGTACTTGGTGGGAAACTGTAGTCCTTTAACATGAGCTATGTATGTTACCAGGAAAGTTCCTAGCATGCTGATGAAAATAACTATGATGAAATTTGTCAATCTTTCTTTTTGATATTCTTCATGGCTAAAACTAATTTGCTGGCTGTTGTTGGTGTACAGGGAAAGTTAATTTTTTTCTTTTGAAATGACAAAAAATAGAGTGTAACACCAAACATGTTCCTCATGCTATTATTTCTCACACTATCTAATCTGGTGATATTAATAGTTTTTTTTTAAGTGTCTCATTTTAATTTTTTTTTTTATTTCTTCTCTTGAGCCCATGACTGAGATTTAAAAGTTTTGAAAGGCAGTTCAAATTTAGGTAATTAAAACTGTGCTGTTATTCTAAATCTTCTGAACTCAACAGATAAATAAAAGCAAACATATAAATGACATATGTAAAATAAACACTTGATGAGTGGAACATGAACAGTGTGTTGCTGAGACTGGTGCTTGTTTTAGGAGAAATTATTAGCAAGTTGCCATGTGTATTGATTTTTTTGGCGTGGGAAGGTAATGGTTGTAGAGGGATGAGAGTCCAATTTTGTTGGCTGAAGAATTTAAGTCCAGTCATTTGGCAAGCATCATTAAAAATACTTATACTTTTCAAAACAATAGTTCTAAATAGAAATCAGTAATAGAACAGCAGACAACAAAGGAAATACTTTGACAAGACAAATCAATCAATATATCAAACAAAATGAGATAACAGATGCAGTGGCAACATCAAAATTATTATATGCTCATGAAAGAGGAACCCTAACTGCAGAAAACAAGAAGGAAAATGTTTACTATGGAAATGAAATGTGAAAGTAAGTGATAATCTAGGCATCGCAAGTGCGCTATGGAACAAAATATTGAATATTAAAATAGTACATTAACAGAGCAACATACAAGAAAGAACAAAGAATACTGGGCATACTCTTTCATCATATAGATTATTTTAGAACTAAAAATCACATATTAACAATATCATAAATGAGAAATTGTGTGTGAAATCAACACCAATAACATAAATAACTTCTTGGTAAGGATAAAAAATAAGAAATTATGCATGTCACAAAATCTAACAGCATGGCTGAAACCATACACAGAGAACAATGAAAGATGAGAAGCATAAAGGTAGGCAATGTAGAAAATAATCTGATAACTATATATACAAATCTCTATGTTGGACACAAAAGACTATAAAAAAAACTAAGTGACTGGTAATTAGGCATATGATCCGGAGAACAAAATCAGAATTACAATGTATGTGTGTATTTGCATGCGTTTCTCTGTATGAAACTGAAGAGTATATAAATTTTAGAATATATAAAAAATATAATTGTACAAGATACATTAGTGTATAGACAATATATATTTGTTCATATTCAGTTAAAGATCGATAAAATAAATATGAAAATGAAGCTTTACCTTATGTAGTGACTTAATAGTTCTGAAAAATGGTTCAAATTTTGGTCGTCCAAAGTGGGTCTTTGCTCTCAACCCAGTAAACATGCTGACACCAGCAATTTTCTGGAAGTGGCGCTCACAGATATACTGAAGCAGAAATAGACAAAATACTAAATTAAAATCACATATATAGAACAAATCTTTAATTCAAATGAAGCATGCAATGTATGATGAGCAAAGGTATCACTATAGGTGCAAATTATTTTTTGAGAGCTTTGTTGGCAGGATTAGGCAAGATTACACACACATCCACATGCACACACATACAGAGGATATTTTTTTGCCAGAACAATTTCTGATAAACTTTATGATTTTAAAGGTCCCAACTGATAAACTTTATGATTTTAAAGGTCCCAAAATATATAATTATCCACCCTAAACTTTGCATGCAAGAACTGGAAAACAACTAAAGAAATAGAAAATAAACTGGATGCATTTGATAAATGCTACGGAAAATACTTTGTATACCATGGAATGAGTTCAAGACTGGTGCAGAAATAAGAGAAATGACAAAGCTTCCAAAAATATTAACTATAATCAAGAGATGAAGGTTGGTCATACGTTGGCCATGTTCTGAGATGAGACAACAAAAGAATCTCAAAGCAGGTCCTCAAATGGGAACCAGAGACTAAAAGAAAAAGAGGCTGACCTTGAGAAACACTAAAAAGAACATTAAAGCAAGAGGCAACAACAGCAGGCATCAGCTCTGAGATGGAGCAACATGTTTAGAACAGAGCCACATATAGAGACGTAATGCAGGTTCTGACAGTTGCAAGATCATCAGACACATAAGTCTAGAATTTCTGCCTTATGTGCCGTCTTTGGCTCAAAATAGACAGTAGATAGTTGGACAATAGATAGATATAAAATATATAATTTAGAGATAACTGAAAACAATGATTGCTGGAATTGTATTGTAACTTTGAAAACTGCTATAATTATAATTACTAAACGGCACTGGCATCAAATTTATAATGAAAATTAGTTTCTGTGTGTAGTGATTGACACTCCATGATGCAAACAACAGAGATAAATCCAATTCTTACTTCCTGGTTTGGGCTATTTGAAAAAAACCAAAAGGGGCTTATTTATCTTGAAACCATATGGGCAGTTTAAAATTATAATTTTAAAGGGGTGACAATTAATGAAAAATGTGAGCCATTCTCCTGATCCTATGATGTTTTATAACAGCTTGTAAAGGTGAATGGAAAACTGCCTATGTCTAAAGAGCAGCAACAAATGCCAAAATGGGCAATGTTGTTTTAGGTGAGACTGAAGTGATAGTTTGTGTAAGCAGTTTAGAATCACAGATAGACAGGCTGTACAGGTTTTGTGAATTCCTAGCAGAAAAGAACATGTCTGCTTCATTAGTACAGCTAAAAGACATTATCAAAGGTATGCCATTTCTTCTGCTGATCATTGCTACTTCTAGACTAACTCAGTTCTCTCAAAGACAAGAGCTTGTCTCCAAATGAAGACCATGATTATACCAATTCTCAACAAGCTAGTTGGTTCATTTCTACATTTTTGTCAACCTTGAACATGATTCCATTCCTGGTTCCTGAAAGGTAAGCATCAAGTAAATGATTCAAAGAGCAAGGAATGAACTTGCCAATATGACACACTCAAGTTGTAAATGCTTGTAAAAGGTTAAATTAGTTTTTACCATTTTTTCATGTCTTTAGAGTTTTATAGTCAAAGTACTTTTCTTTTCTTTCTTTTCTCCTCATTTGCCATTTAGCATTGAGGGCAGATATGGATTGCAATTTCTTGCTCTTATATTGGCCTCTTCTGCTGTTATACCTCTGGGTGTTTCTAGTATTCCATTTATCCACCTTTTCCTTGATCAGCCTCTTTGTCTGTTGTTCTTGTATTATTTGTTGGTAACTCACTGTATTAGATTAAGTTCTTTATTTCTTATCACATGCCTGAACCACTTGATTTGTTGTTGCTTTATTTAGTCAGTGCTGCCCATGCAATACTGCGTCAAAAATTGAACCATATAATTGACCTACTGACTGTAATTTCTCATTTGATAAATATAATATAGTTGATAGGTATTATATCCAATCAACAAACATATGCACGCTACAGCTTCTGAAATCTGATATTTCACTACTTTCTCATATTATGGAATAAGATGATAGGGTTCTGGTGAACTTTTTATTCTTTTATTATTTTTTTTCTTTAGGATAAAAGCCCTGTAATAACACACATGCATGCACACATACATACCCCATGAGAATGTGGGATTAGTCACATCTACCCTACTCATCCAATCTGTTTACAGCTGTGCTTAGTTCTTATGTTTGTGAACCATGTTAATTATGTTTGTCATGACAAATAATAAACAAAACTTTGGCAACTCATGTTAAGACATACATTAACAAATTATGGGTAATCCATGAGTTGTACACAACTTTATGAGGCGTTTAAACATTAAATGTTTGTTATAAAAGTGTTGAGATAGGTAAACAGTAGGGGTAACAGCTCTTAACCAACAAAACTGAACACTCTGGTATGTTGGAGCTTAAGGAAATTACTATTTGTGAATTGTCCGAAGACTTGGACATTAATTTTTTATTCAGCTAAATTGAGTTACTGAGTTATTTGTGGGTCATTATCATTGCACTACGAACATGTCCATAGGTGCTCAGATCCCCTCCTCAGCAAGTCCCGTAATGCCCACTCAGTTTCTCATTCTTGATGTGTCCATCTTAACTCCCATCTCTTTCTACCGTAGCACTGATGTGGGTTTGTGGTTGTCGAAGTCCTGTGTCCTTTCCACATCCCGAAGGGCATTGATGATGTCCACCTGATCCACTGGTTGACTGTCCTCAACGATAGTGCAGCTAGCCACCTGTCTGATCTTTCATTTCCCCGTACTCCCACATGTCCAGGGACATAGACAAAGGTTACATTATGTATTTTTGACTTCTGCAATGACTCTAACCATTGCATGCGTACAGAGCCTGCCTCCACTTATTTTATCATGCTCATCGAATCACTCAGTATACAGGCATAGGTGTAGCCTTGTGGCTCTAACCAGTTGAATGCCCTGGTCACTGCCATCACCTCTATCGTCATGCTACTCGTGGTCATGACGTATGCACCACTGTCATCTTTTACTATTCTGCTTGCCCAGCATGCTGTAAATGTCCAGATACTTCTTTGGTGTCCTATTACAGATCCGTCTGTATAGATGACTGCATCTTTCTCATCGGTGTTAACGCAGATGAGACTGTTGACCTCCACATTGACCATGACTGAGTTCTGTTCGCTACTTTTCCTGTCGAGTATGACAATACACAAGAATGTCCCCCTAAATGACGTAGGCACTTGTATAAACTCCTCGCCAACATTGATATTCATAAGCCCTCAGAACTGTTTGATGACATCTTCTGCTCGGCCCACCCATGATTTGCCTCTTTTTATCCTGGCACCTTTCCCTGTGTTGAGCTTGTGGTGCAATGGATGCTTTTTATCTGCACTAATCTTCAGGTATGCTCGTGCCCTCTAGATCTTGATTCTGTCATCCATGGTTGGAAAGTCAAGAAGATACCTCATCAGCTAAATTGTTTCAAGTAAATAATTTGGGCATGTGATGCATATTTGATTATTGCAATAATTATGAAAAGGAAAAGTGTTTCAAGAGAATATATGTGCTATATAAATAAATATTTATATAGCACATGCAAATAATCAATTAAAAGTTTATAAAAATAACAATGAAACTACATCAATACCAGCATAGTAGTTCTCAGGTCATACTGTTCCTTTAACTGAGTGATGCAGATGTGAACTTCCACAAAGTCTGCATTGTCTGTAGCTTCTACTTGACGTATGATATCTGTCATCCACTCAAAGCTCTTTTGTGCACGGGTAACCCATATAAAATAGACCTAATTAAAAAATCAGAAGTTACTGACCCATTAAAGGAGATAGAATGTTTGATTGCTACGAGATAAGCATTCATAATAACATATAATTCAAATTTAACCATTTCCAGCAAATTATAGAGTAACAAATCACTTTATAAATGTCTATATATTTTGGTACCTTTACTTGACTTGATATATGTCAAAGTGATCTGATAGTTAATACAGGACTTGTTTTTAATAATAAATGTGTCAAGTCTATTTTTGAGAACAGACAACATTCCAGCTAACTCAAATACAAAAGAGTTTCTAGCGTTCTGACTCTAGAGAACATTTTATATCTAAAAAGAACTTACTTCCTAACTCAGTTATTGGTCCCTTTAAAACAAAATACTTTTGGGCATAAATTACAGCAGTCTTAGGTCTAACAACCAATTTTTCTTTTACTGAATAATTTTCTTCAATATAAAAATTTTGTTTACAAAGATTATTTACATCATCTCTTAAATTTTATCTATCAGAGACATTAAAACAAATCCTACAAATGTGTAGGGAACAGGCAAATAATTGCAATGATGCGGTAAAGCTGGTAGCAGGAGCCAGTGGTGGGGTGTGCTAAACACTCTAAAGTGGTGACAGCTTTACAAGGAAGGAACACAACACAATACTGACGTTTCAGCCTGTGGCCTTCTTCAGAATACAAGGACAATGACAACAAATGGTGAAGCACAATTATCTATAACTACATGTTAGATGATCAAGTGGAGGGCAAGGAAAGTAGGATGTTGAAATAAGAAAGGAGAGAGAAGAGAGAAATGAATACTACATGAGGAGAGGTAGGATGGGCATCAAGATATATAAAATAGAAAAAGAGAAAAATGTATAATAAAATGCACTTAGCTTAGAGCAGCAAGTCTGTCCTCCATGCTGGAACAAGTCAGAATGACGAGGAGCGTTAAGACTGTGTCTAGAAAGTAACACATGATTGAGACACGCAAGTTAAGAAGGACAAACGGATCTAGTGGCGGAAAAACCAATCGGGGGAAGAGAGGGGGGGGAGAAAGATAGGCGAAGCTGCCAAACTACTGGGAAACGATGGTCAATGGTGAGAGGAAAGCTAGCGACCCAAAACCAAAGGCCCGGAGAGGCAAACCATGCCAATAAATCACTCGAACAATGCAAGTGAGAGATCCCGCGAGAGGTTAAAAGAAAGAGTGAATGAAAAGACAAAGTAGTGAACTGGGAGATGAATGAGAGAGATAGACTCTACAGAATGGAAGGCCTAGAACTGGAAGAGTTGAAAGGTAGGTCAATGAAGGGAGGGAGTGAATACCGGAGGAAGAGATAAGGAGAGGAAGAATAAGAAAGCCGGTATAAGTCAAGTAGATAAGGAGAAGGGCAGTAGAGTGATAGAGGGTGGTCCAGAGGAAGTTAGTCAATCGAGAGGTAGGGAAGTATTAGAGGAGGAGGTATGGAGAGGAGGGATAAGAAGCAGGTATGTGAAAAGTGGATAGGAGGAGGGGCGGTAGGTCAGAAGTGAATAGAAAGAGAGGGAGTCTGGAAGAAGTGGAGTAATAGGGGAATGGTGCGCAAGAGGTATGAACCATAGGAGGTAAAGAAGTAGGGGAATGATAGAACAAAGGGGATGATCCTAGGAGAGGAATGAAAGTGGACATCAGGATAAGGGGATACTGGAATAGTAGGTATAGAGGAGTAGTGACTACAAGTGAATAGAGAGGAAAGAGGTGAGCTAGGAGTAGATCAGCAGAGAGGTGGTGGGAAGAACGAGGACCAATAGAGGTGGGCAGAGAGATGGTACAGTCCAGGTGGAGTGATATAGTGATAAAGAGGTGAAGGACATGAAGGTAGTCAGAAGAGAAAAAAAAAGAGGGGGGGGGGGGTTAGGATGAAGAAGGCAAGATAGGGGTTACTCAAAGAGGATATGGAAAGCAGGGACGGACAAGGAGTAGAAGACCCAAGAGGTGAAATAAGAAGAGAAGTCCATAGGTGGGAGGATGGAGTCAGAGGAAGGAGGGTCCTCAGAGGGACAGGGATACATTGATGCCACAAGGGGTGAGGCACCCCAACGAGCGATCAGACGGTGCTCAAGTGAGCCGACTGTGGTGATCAGAGGAGCATGATACTAGGCCAGTTACCAAGACATCAGTCTTACCTAAATCCTACAAATGCTTCATACCTTCTGAACTGGAAGTCTGCTCTTGCTCTTTGTTTTGCTGGCAATGTCTTTCAGAATAGAAGCAAACGGTGTGACTCCAATTCCTCCACCAATTAGCACAGACACAGAATATCGGTACCAGTCCTGATGACTTTCACCAAATGGTCCATCAACGTATATCTAATTACAAATGTAAATTGTAAAAAAAAACAAATTACCATTTTTATTGATACAAAATATCATCATTTATCAGTAACATGTTGTACAACATTGGCAATTAAGTTCTTTCATCTTACTCTGTCCAAATATCTTCTTGGTTAGATCTACTGCTGTCTATTCATTGTATTATCTTGATAACCAGGAGTTTCATGATATTCTATGCAAAATTATTGTTTAGATATAAAGAGGAAGGTGCTGATAATTAAAAAAATACATGTACACTTTCTCATGATAAATGTAGCTAATTTTACCTTAGGACGTGGTTTACTTCTTAAAGTGTTTGGGTCAAACAATCTACGCAGATTTGTAGTCCAAGGTCCCACTGCTCTGATGTGAAGACTCAGGTGTTCTTCATTGGGTGCTGAGGTCAAAGTGAATGGATGGTACTCTCCTTTTCCAAGTTTAGGACAGGCAATCCTGACCCACTGACCAGAGTGATAGTCAAAAGTCAGAGGTCTTTTAAACACAAGCTCTATAACACCTACAATTGAAAAGATACCCAAAAAAATGAAAACATCAGTCTCTCATTTCTAGTGAAACTAACTAATCTCAACCAATTTTACAATGATTTGAAATGAAGTACTTACCACTTAGCAGCCATAAAGAGTTTTTAGACCAGATCTATATAAATGTGACTCAATTGTAATTTATTTCTTATAGGTGATGGGGAATATATACTTTATAATAGTTTTAAAAATATTAGTGCTGCACAAGAAAATTTCAAAATTCAAAACAAACAAAGAAATTAGAGAAATCACTAATCAACCACTAATATCTTCAGTAATCAAGAAAAGATGATGGTCATATGTTGGATATGTGCTGAAGAGAGAAAATGCTTGCACAGAACAGAGACAAATGGCGAGACTTGATAAAAGATCTTTACAAGGATTGAAAACTGCTAGAATAAAAATTTAGATAAGAGAAAGAGTATCTGGGTCTATGCCCTATGGGCTGGCTATGGCTCGAAAGGTCAATAGATAGACAGACATGAAAATTTCAGGGTTTGACACCAAACTGAAGCTATGCAGAAACTTTTAATACATCTAAATACCTCCTCTGTTCTTTGATAGATTACTTGTCCTTACTGTGTTCACTCTACTATAGTTACTCCGAAATGCATTTATCTGAAGTGCAAGAACATGTCTTATCTAACTGACCTGAATACTACAAAAATGTGTTTAGATGCTTGTAATTTTGGCACTCACAAATGAATACGCCATGCTACCTGCAATGCCTTGTGGCATATGGGGAATATTGTATTAGTGCTCATATTTGTATACATAACTGCGGTCATATTAATTGGTGATGTGATCCGTATCACAACTGGTCACCCTATTCTCTCAGAGAAAATCTCTGCTACTCATTTTCAAAGACTGAACAACCCTGAAGCTGTGCTGGTCCAAAAAAAACATTCTCCAAATCTGCAAACCGAACCTACAAGGGTCAGTAGAACAGTGCTCAAACTACTTTACCACAACAGCTTGACTAATTATAAGGCAGGCAGTCTATATTAGAGAGCTCCAAAGCTGTTTCCCTAAAATAGAAATACATTTCATATGTTTTTAAAAACATTTGTTAATTCATGCTGCTACCTCCACCAAAAACTTCATTGCCACTGACTGGTAAAAGCTAAATTTTCATTCATAAATTAAATTTTATCTATTTATTTCATTTTCAGTTTTATTTTCATGAATTAATTTTATGAGGAAATCTATCTATCTATCTATTGACCTTTCGAGCAGTAGCCGGCCCATAGGGCGTAGACCAAGATACTCATTTCTCTTATCTGAATTTTTGTTCTAGCAGTTTTCAATTCTTTTAAAGATATTTTATCAAATCTTGCCATTTGTCTCTGTTCTGTGCAAGCAGCTCTATCTCATTGAGGGAGCCGAATCCTGCTGCTCTTGCCTCTCTCGTCAATGTTCTTCTCAGTGTCTCTCTGGGTCTTCCTCTTTTTCTCTTACCTGTTGTTTCCCATATGAAGGCTTGCTTTGCTATTCGGTTATTATCTCTTTATGAGGAAATACTGACATTAAAAGTTAAGCTTCTGCCTACCATGCAAATTAGCAGATAAGAAATATACTAAACTCTGAATAATATCACTAATACTTATAATATACATAGCATAAATTATACCTGAAGGCAGGAGTGTTGCCTTGTGAACAGGCAGGAGTATTTTGTTTCGACTGATGGACACCAGCTTGTCAAGGACAAAGAGCACCATAGGACCCAAGAAATACCATGGCCATAATGGTGGTTGAACCAGCCGTTGATGTCCATGAAGAAACATGAGAAAGTACACCGCAATGTACAAGCTGTGGATCAGTAGTACATAATAATGCAATTGTTCTTTTAAACAATTTAATCTATTTACGAAAAGGAAACATAACATTAATTGCTATAAAGGACAACACAAAATATAATGTGACAATACTAAAAGATTGGTAGCAAGAAACAAAGAAATATAGGAAGGAGTTATTGGAAGATTTAACAAAAAGAGACTCAAGATGTAACAGAGCTTGTCAAGTTATCGGACAGATCACTACTGTTGAACAAAGAAGTAATGTTAGAAGCGAAGTGAGCTATATATAAGACTGTCTTTATTCCAACATTGTGCTACCAGTGCAAGCCATGGACCTTAGAATCGAGAACTATTAGAAAAATAACCACCACAGATATGAAGTGTGTCACATGTCAGGAAACAGTCTGAGAGATAAGATCAGAAATAAAGAGTTATGAAAAAGACTAGGAACGAAACCAGCTACTGAATACATAAAACAACAACAGATCAAGTTGTTCCAACATGTGATCACAAAGAACTAAATCTAACACAATGAGTCACAAACAAACAATTTGAGAACACCAGACCAAGAAAAAGGTGGAAACACTCTGTGGTGTAACTGCAGAAGAGCAAGAGTGAAAAAAAGAAAGAAAGAAAGAAAGAAAGAAAGAAAGAAAGAAAGAAAGAAAGAAAGAAAGAAAGAAAGAAAGAAAGAAAGAAAGAAAGAAAGAAAGAAAGAAAGAAAGAAAGAAAGAAAAGAAAAATGTTCCAGTGCATAATTTTCTTCAGAAATGCTGAAACATTAATAGTTGATAGAGAAAACTATTACCATTGCCATCATTAAGCCAAACTAATAAAGATAAAAATAAAAATAAAGACAAGCATTTTATAACATTACTTCAACACAACAGAACATAAACACAAGACAAAAGAAAATAAATTAACAGCCAATAAGTTCTTTGAGAACACACTTTGATTCTGATTTATCAAAGAAACACAAGATTCTCTAAGTACCGTGATCGTAAATATAAATTATCATGCCTCCACAACTTTTTTTTTCTGTACTTGTTTATTAATTCAATTTACTTTTTACTTTCTTAAGTTCTCTGGTATCATTTTTCTTCCTCTATCTCTTTCTCCCTCAAATTGTACAGTTATTTGCTGCAGCTGTCCCCATCTCATTACATGAAAAAGAGCAATGACTCTTTCCTTTTGATGTTAACAATATGCTTCCTTTTTCACCTCAGCCACACTGCCTCATAATTCACATATGGTATTCTTAACATTCCTCTGTAAAATCTGAACTGCAGTACTGCAGGTCTGTTCAATCTGTCATGGCACTGCACTAGTAGGAAGGCAGGATTGAAAGAAAACTTTTAATTACCATTGCAAATTGTAAAAATAACTTTACATCTTTTAGGCTTTGAGTACTAAAACTTTCAACTTCTGCAGTCATTTCCAACTGCACAAAGAAATGAACATGTTTTTACAACCAAAGACGTCTACCAAATAAATTAAAAGTTATTGTAAAAAAATCTGAAATGAGTTAATAATATATTTGCTTACTTGTGAGTGCTCCTGAAATATTTGAACACATTTCTCCTGGCATATGGCATTGCAAAGACATACATTACAACAAGGACTAGAATTAAAGCAATTCCTGTGAGGCCTGCAAAATAATATCAATATAACATGTTCTTTTAGATTGTAACAAACAGTTTATTAGAACCATCAGGACTGTTCATTCAATATTTGATATCTCTCTATTTTCATGAATTATAATTATTCACAAGAGAATTTGTCTATGAATCAATATCATGTGATGCATGATAGAAAGTACCATGATATTATTTTGGTCTAAATAAAGGACTTGGTTATGAAACGTTACGTGGGATCACTATCACTGCACTATGGATACATACATAGAAGACTAGAATGTAAGTTTTGAAATAAAACTGGGAAAAGAAATGGCCATCATTTTTTCAGACATTTCTACATGTTATTGAATTCCTCATCTCAATTTATCAAAGACCCATTCTTTTCCCCTGGGTCAACAGGAAAGCGTTAGGCTAAGATTGAACTCAAATTCACTTTATCACCAAGCAGCATCTAATGACAACACTATTAAAGTTCTTAAATAAGCGCAGTGATATCATTACACCCTACACATCCATTATACCTGCTGCTAAACTACTTTTATCAGACACTGTGAAACATTTAACACTTCTGTGGTATCTTATGACATAGAAATTATCTCTGCATTCTGTAAAGTGGACATCTCAAACATAATCATAAACTTGGCAGCTATATTACATACATTAACATATTAACACATTGGGCAATTAATCAAATTTATTAACATATATATGATCAAAATTAAAATTGTAATTTACCTGTAATTGTTTGATATGTCCAGTAATGAAAACTAGCAAGAACATCAGTTCTGTTAAATGAAAAATCAGAAGTAACAGGTGAGAAGCAATTAATGGATACTAAATGAGCAAATGCTTAAACATTTCTTTATTAGAATTAGATTAATGAATCTAAGAAGATACTTCCTCAAAAACTAGTAAATCTATAATTAGGTTGCCATAATCTTCAGAGCTGAAACTGAGACAACCAGGGTCTTTTTAGATGCGAAACCATGACATGTCTTGCAAGCATAAGAAACTCTTTGATGCTATGCAAATTTTGATAACACAGTTAATTCTGCCATTACTAATTTACCTTATTCTAATAATTTTGACACAAAATAACTGTCCATTCTGTTTGAAGTGATTGCAGGATACATATTCAATTTATGTTTTACACTTTCTATAAGATCTATTACGTCCACTCTCCCCCCTTATGCAATGGAAATGTAACATTTACACATTTTGAACTCTGCTTCTGCCTTGTTTAATGAAAACCGTTCTATAGAATATTTGTTTGGAAAGAACACTTACTATTTGGCATTTCAAAATAAAAATAAATCCACTCATAGAATGCTTAATCAACAGCTTATATTACAACTTCAGTCACAACTGACAGTAATCAACTAAACACAGAGAAAGAATGAAAGCAAAAATTCTGCACTTGGGGAGAACATTTGAAGTTAGTTGCCACCAATCTGCCAGCAAATTCCATATTGTTATTATTAATTAGGTGTCATTCTGTTGTTTTTAATTCACCGCTATCATAGAGCAGTACATAAATAGGAAATTTTACAAAAAACACTGTCTCATACTCTAACAATTTCTCACTGCGGATTTTCAAAATGAACCTGCTTAGGCAAGATATTTTACAGGTAAAAAACCAGAACAAATAGGTGTCCCAAAGACATTTTCAGGACAGTGAATTGTTTCATTAAAAACCAGGACTGCCCCAGAGAACGGGGACGTTTAACAACCCTATCTAAAATATTACTACCATTATGACTTTTAATCAATTTATCCAGTATCTGGTCTATACTAAGGGTTTTTTATGGAGCTGGAGAAAAAGTTCTCAAGCCAGCCCAGTGTAGTCATTATGGGCTGTTTAGGTCATAACTTTTATTTCAAACCCTAACAGAAACAGCTTTTTGACTACACTATGATTTAAAACTGCTTTAATTTATTTTTGGAGAATGACAGGCTTTTATATACATCAGTCACCCACTATTGCAAAGGGAATTCTATCAATGATATTTTAGGTATTTTATCCCAGTTATTTATGTTTTAAATATCTTTCAATATAAAATAAGGAGTAAGACAGTGATGCATCCTATCACCAAAAGCTTGTTCAATCTATACACGAGTAAATCTTTAAAAACATCAGAGATGCCAGGCCTAAACATAAATGGAAATATAATCAATAACATAAGATATTCTGATGATACTGTATTACTAACAGAAAATCCTAAAGATCTACAACAATTACTTAATGAAATAAACATGACAACCAAAAATATAGATTAGATATAAATATCAAAAAGACTAAAACTATGATCATAAACAATGATAATGCTCAAAACCTACAGTGGATATCAAAGGTGCAGGAATAGACCTGGAGACAGTTCAGAGCTACAACTGTATTGGAAATACTATAACCAGTGATGGAAAATGATAGAATTGAAATAAACAAAAGAACAGAGATGGCAAAAAGTAATTTTAATGTTATGAAAATATACTTAACATGAAAACAAATAACACCAGGGCTAAAACTAAAAATATCAAAATGTTACATCTTCTCAACATTACAGTATGGTGCAGAAACATGAAGATTATACAAGAAAATAGAACAGAAAATTGAAGCCTTTGAATTGTGGATTTATAGAAGAATAGGTAGAATTGGATGGAAAGAAAAGAAAACAAACGATGAAGTCTTAAAACAACTGAAAAGGAAAAGAGAATTCATCATCATCATCATCGTGTGCCCTCTCCGCAATGAAGGTTGGCTACCATGGATCGCCATTCTACTCTGTTTCTTGCTTTGATGGTGCAGGCTGGCATAGATTGACTTGTCCATCTTTTGATATTACTCGTCCATGTTAGTCTTGGTGTGCCTCTGCCTCTTTTGCCTTGTATTTTTCCTTCCAATATTACTTTTAGTAGGCTGTTGTGTCTTTTAACATGCCCCAAACATTTAATTTGTCTTGTCTTAATTGTGTTCAGCAGTTTTTCTTTTTATTTTCAATTGTTTAAAACTTCATCGTTTGTTATCTTTTGTTTCCATCCAATTCTACCTATTCTTCTATAAATCCACATTTCAAAGGCTTAAATTTTCTGTTCTGTTTTCTTGTCTAATATCCATGTTTCTGCACCATACAGGAATATTGAGAAGATGTAACATTTTGCCATTCTTAGTTTCAGCCCTGCTGATATTTGTTTTGTTGTTAGTATATTTTTCATGGCATTAAAATTACTTTTTGCCATACCTATTCTTTTGTTTATTTCAGTTTTGCATTTTCCATCATTGGTTATAGTATGTCCTAGGTAGTTGTAACTCTGGACTGTCTCCAGATGTATTCCCTCAGCTGTGATATTTAATTGTAGGTCTTGAGAATTTTCTTTGTTTATGATCATAGTTTTAGTCTTTTTGATATTCATTTCTAGTCCATATTTTTTGCTTGTTGTGTTTATCACATTAAGTAATTGTTGTAGGTCTTTAGGATTTTCTGCTAGTAGAACAGTATCATCAGCATATCTCAGGTTATTGATTATCTTTCCATTAATGTTTAGGCCTGGTATCTCTGAGATGTTTTTAAAGATTTGCTCAGTGTATAGATTGACACCAGTTCTGACCTATGGAAGTGAATCATGGACAGTAGACAAACAAATGAAAAGACGATTAGAGGCCACAGAGATGGGATTTCTCAGAAGAATGTTGAAAGTTCCCTGGACAGATAAAAAGACCAATGAGGAAGTTCTCAAAGAGGCCAACACAAAAAGGGAGCTCTTAAAAAACATCAGAAAGAGGCAATCAACATTTTTTGGGCACATCATGAGAAGAGGAAAGTTGGAATACTTGGTTACAACTGGCAAAATAAAAGGAAAGAGAGATCGCGGATGACAAAGAGAGAAAATACTGGATAGCTTGGTGTCATGGCATGGAAAACAGTCAACAACAGAACTGATACGATGCACTGTAGATAGAAGATTGTGGAGGGACATGATCGCCTACGCCAACCGGCAGGGTACATGATGATGATGATAGATTGAACAAGCTTGGTGATAGGATGCATCCTTGTCTTACTCCTCTTTTTATGTCCATGGGTGTAGAGTTCTCCTTGTTATATCTTATTATTGCTGTTTGCTCCCAGTTCAAATTACATATTAGTCGTATGTCTGCATCGTCTAGGTTTATATCCTTTAGGCAGTCTATAAGTTGGTTATGGTGTATTCTATCGAAAGCTTTGGTGTAGTCTATAAAGCAGGCATATATTGGTTTGTTTACTTCTGTGTACTTTTCAATCAATGTTCTCATGCTGAATATGGCTTCTTTTGTCCCACTATTTTTCTTGAATCCAAATTGTTGCTCCTCTAATTCAGTATTGATTTTAATCTTAATCCTTTCATGCAATGAAAATTGATGTTTTTAGATCATTTGGTATGTATCCTGTATGGTATATGTCATTGCATATGTCTGTGATCACTTCGATGCCAAACTCTTCTAGAGCCTGTATCATCTCTATCTGTATATTGTCAGGCCCTGCTGCTTTTCCCTTTTTCATTGTTTTTATGGCTTTTTCTACTTCAGATTTCAGGATTTTATAGTTGTATGTACATTTTATGTCTGGCTTTTTGTCCCTTTCGTCATGAAATAATTCTGTTATATATTCTTGCCATCTATCTATTATATCTCTATTGTCTGATAGCATTCTTCCCTCTTTGTTTGCTATACATCCGATTCCTGCAGCTTTTTTGTCTTTATTCGTCATTCTCTTTATTTCTGTGTGCATCTCTCTTAGGTTTTGTTTAATTTCTATAGTTTTGATTTCTAGACATCTTTGGTTGAGCCAGTCTTCTTTTGCCTTTTTGCATATTCTCCGTATTTCATTGTCTATATCCTTGTATCTGGCAGTGTTTTTCGCTTGTCTTCTTTCTTCCATTTTTTCTAATATTTTGTCTGTTATCCATTTTTATTTTTGCTACTTTCCTTTTTGGGCAAGGTGTTGCAGGATTCTTGCATGCTAAAAGAGAATTACTAAACACACTTCAAACAAAACAAATGAGATTTTTGGAGCATGTTAAAAGACACAGCAGCATGCTAAAAGTAATCTTGGAAGGGAAAATACAAGGTTAAAGAGGCAGAGGTAGACCAAAACTAACATGGACGAGTAACATCAAAAGATGGACAAGTCAGCCTATGACAACCTACACTATCATTGCAAGGGACAGAGCAGAATGGCGCTCCATGGTAGCCAACTTTTGGTGTGGAGACGGCACTCAATGATGATGATGATCATATTTATTTATTTAAAAAAAATAAAGAAAAGCAAGTGCAACCGAGCAAGTGATAAATGTTTGTAATTAATATAAGAAGCAAAGAAACAATTGAATATTGAAAGAAAGAGAAAATTTATTATACAATAAATAAATATTTGTTTTACTTCTGTGTAATAATCTGACTTAATATTTGTGACACGTTATTAGTTAATCAGTAACAATATGAGTATGCCAGTGAATCATTTTAATCTGAATCACTTTGTGGCGCAAAGAATATCGGTGGTCTGTAAGCAAATACTGTTACATTTTTTTTATTTTATAAACACAAAAACAAGGCAAAACTGTAAAATTTGTTCTTTCTACAATATTAAACTAATAGCAAGCTCAGTCACTTGATACTAAGGCTGTTAGGTTCAAGGATTCAGTTGTTAGTTTAGTCATTTCATGTTTTGTTATTTTTTCTATTTTATTTACTTCATTAACTTAGTGAACTTTTAAAAAAATAAAAATTGAATACTTTATTTTATATTATATTGCATAATTTCTGACAAAAAACTACTTTCCCGCTACTTAATAATTTTATCAGATAATTGAAAGAAAATGCATAATAAATAATCAATATATAATGTACATCATCTTAATGCTATCTTTTCAGTGATCCATCATAATATCCAAGTTTCAATTCAAATCTTCAGATTACATGATCAAATTGGTATTTATGGATAAAGTCTGAAAAAAAAACAGTTTCAGTATGGAACCATTTCAAAATTTAGTAAATCATTTTTTAAAGTATATAATCTAGTAATTCTGAGTGTGTCTGTTTGTGTATGGCAGCGTCACCCCTGGGCAACGACTTTAGCTGGCCGGCCAAACTATGGAGACCAAATTAAGAAAGGAAGTCTCCCTTCTATGGTACACACATCTGCTGACAGAAAGGGTAGAGGATTGACTCAGTTAACAACAGTCACAAAGGCAGGAGCTTAAACTGCCTGGTATCGAGCTCAGGCACAACAGACCTAAAGTGTTACATGGCCAGAACCAATCAGAAAGCAATAGCAAACTACTGATATAAGACTGCCAAGAAATCATGACAACAGAAGAGGTGGGAGATCTGGATAGAGATCGAGATTCTTTCAAACGGGTTGTGGTGAATACAAAGTTCTGCAAAGAACATATGATCTGATGATGATATAATCTAGTCGTTATACTGTATTTTATTATCTATTTTCATGGGAAATAAAAATGAAAATTTCTTACGCTCTGAAGTATTCTCTAAAATAGCAGTTCAGGTCATCAGATGATTGAGTGCAGATGTGATAGAAGTTGATCACATGACCTATAACATGCATGACTGTAAAAAAAAAACATGAAAGGGTCAATGGCAGAAATTAAAATAAAAGCATAATAATGATTAATTAATTAATAGAACTAACATCTTTGTGGCTGTTGCATCTTTTCTGCAATACTCAAACAAAACAAATAAATACTCAGTAATTTTCACCAGATGATTAGATCAGTAACAAAAAAGAAGTAATTATATTATTAAATGAACAAATGCCTAAATTTCTGTCTATCACAACTGTTGAATCTTTAAGAAAACTCTTCCTCAAAAGCTTGTGGTTCAATTAGCTCACTGATTACACTTATCTCTTATTTCTTTACTAAATTTTTGCTGCCACTTGTACCATACCTCTATTGCAAATTCTCACAATCTCCAGGGTTAAATTTCTATAATAACCTCTAAGTTTAAAATTTACATTTTATATTCTTCTTTCTTTTTCTTTGAGATTGTTAAATTAACTCTTCCCATACGTTTCGCCGCACTGTGCACCATGCCGATTTCGTCAGCGTACATTTCGCCACATAGTGCACCACACTCAAATTGATTAGTGCGAACACCACCAAACCATATTCATTTTACATGTCTTGTATCATCTTGGTATTGGTGAAATCTAGTACCTTGTTCAATTATCTAAAAATTCATATATAATATGTTATATAAATATGTAGATTGATTCTTAATGCCATGAAAAATTTTGTCTCTGAAATCTCTTCCATTGTGTTGATAAAAAGCTTCCATACAGAAAGAGTTAATATATAACTTAATTACCAGTACCCTATACCTGAGAAGAGCACAGCAATGAAAGCAATGTAGATATGCATGTCATGGAAACTGTCAAAAGGGATGAAGCGATGTAAAAATGTCTCTCTGAAAAAAAAAAGAAAAACGTACAAGCAAATTCACAACTGATAACATTCATATTTGGATGTTTATAATTAATGTTATACTTACTTAATAATGACATATGTTAAGATAAGGGTCTCCCACACATAATCTTGTTTTGCTTTATCAAGTATGATGTGAAGGTTGTGAGAAATTGAAATCATTTTTTTATCATGCTGGTCATAGTCTGGAGATTGAGAACAAACTCAATGCATTTGAAGACAATGCCTAAAAAAGATACTTAGCATCAAATGGAATGAATTCAAGACTAATCTAACACTGAGATAAGGGAAATGCTATGCTTATTATTTACTAAAATGGGAAACATCAGATCAGAGGAGAAGAGAATGACCTCAAGAAAAAATGAAAGAACAAAAGAGGCAAGGTTAGCAGGCATAGGCTCTCTATGATCAAATAGCTCATCCAGAATAGAGACATTTAGCAGGTGCCTCTACGAGCCATAGTCTAACGACACTTGCAGGATCAAGAATCAAGTCATTGTTATCAGATGTTACTGTAGAATTTCTGTTACAGTTTTATATATCTGACTCTTGGTCCTCCTCTTGTCCTGAGACAGATTGTTGGCTCAACCATCAAAATGCTCATCAACTGATTGTTCCTGTCCCGTACTGAATGAACGTATTGTACTCTCGTCCTCTGAGGATCTTTTTACTGCATTTAGCCATTATGGCCCCTGTTACAGCATTCTTTTCACATGTATGTTTTCCTCTGCTACATTGTCCTCTTCTTATGAGAGCTGGCAGGCCTACTGCAAAATAGTTTGGCCATGTGATAATACAGAAACTTCTAAATAAAACACAGTGAGCCTTCTAAAGATGATACAAGAACACCACATTCAAATGACAACCATGAAAAAGATAGTTTGTGAGAATATTAGAAACAATAGGAAACATAACATTAAAAACAGCAGGAGAAGCCAATAGAAGAACAAAATACTGCAAACTGTATCTCCCTTTGCCACTGAAAAACAAACAGGGATGGAAAGCTAAAAGAAGAATTATATGAAGATAACAAACATACAAATAAAAACTAGTCTAAACATAAATAGACATAAGCAAAACTAAATACCTGAAAAAGGTAAGGGTATTGCGGCTCATGGTTACAAGGAGACTGGCATAGGCAAACATCTGGACACTTGCGGCTCCTCTGGTCACTGACACACCATAGCCAGCTAAACGGCGCAGCCCTGCATGCTCACGCTCATAGGAATAGTCTGTTGGACATTTCAAGAAAATTACCATGGAGTAACATGCCTGCTGATGTACATGATAAGTCTCTCAATGGCCTTTTATCTCTACAGCTGCTTATAAATTCTGTTGTTGACATTCACCAAATTTTTCTTTTAAACTGTTTTGTAATTTTCCTCTTTGTTTCCCTCTGTCACTTCCTCTGTTTCCAGTTGTCCTAAGATATTTTAGATGCTACCTTCACATCACATGGCCAGAAAATGATGAAAATTCCTTCTGTTGTTGGAAATTAGCTTTCTTTTATCTTTGATCTCTTTAACACATAATCTTTACTCCTTTTTAACACATTCCTGTAGCCCCCAATGATTTTCTTGTCTGTTGTCCTATTGTCCAGAATTCACATTGAAGACCAGCTCCAAATAATGCTGAACAATTTTTTTCCTGATTTCCATTGAAATTTGGAAGAGAATTGAATTCCACGGTCACATTATAAATAATTTGCGATATGCGGATGACACAGTGTTAATAGCAGAGACAAAGAATGAACTACAAGAAATGATAGACATAATAGTAAAAGAAAGCAGCAAAAAAGGTCTCAGTCTGAATAGCAAGAAAATAGAAGCAATGGTCATATCGAAGAAACAATCATCACTGTCATTCAGCATAAATAAACAGGACAAGTCTGAAACAAGTGCAATACGTCAAATACTTGGGCACAATAATAACATAAAATGGAAGATGCACCACAGAAATAAAAAGCAGAATAGCTCAGGCCAAAATAGCATTTCAGAAAATGAAAAATATCTTATGCAACAAATCTATGTCATTAGAAATGAGAAAGAGAATTCATCTGTGCTATATAGAACCAATTTTGACCTATGGAAGCAAATCATGGACAGCAGACAAACAAATGAAAAGATGGTTAGAGGTAACAGAGATGGGATTTCTCAGAAGAATGTTGAAAGTTCCATGGACAGCTAGAAAGACCAATGAGAAAATTCTCAAAGATGCCAACACAAAAAGGGAACTCCTAAAAAACAGAAAGAAACAATCAACATTTTTTGGGCACATCATGAGAAGAGGAGAGTTGGAATACTTGGTTACAGCTGGCAAAATACAAGGAAAGAGAGATCGCGGATGAAAAATGAGAGAAAATACTGGATAGCTTTGTGTCATGGCATGGAAAACAGTCAACAACAGAACTGATACGATGTACTGTAGATAGAAGGTTGTGGAAGGACATGATTGCCTACTACGCCAGCCAGTATCGCACTTGATGATGATGATGATTTCCATTGATAAAAATGTATATCTTTCTCAATTTTTGGGATGTCTCCTTTGCCTGAGCTATTCTACACCTCACCTTTTTTTACATCTACCTTCTGAAGGTAACGTTGTTAAAAAATATTTGTTTTCATTTTTCTTTTTTTCTTTTTCACTTCCTCTTGTACCCATTGAGTGCCAAGGGCGATACAAAATTCTGATTCTCGCCCTTTTGGTGGCTTTAATTATTGCTGATTAGTGTTGTAGCATTTCTTTTATGTTGTCTGTCCATCTTATTCTGTATATCTTATTCTTAGTCTGCCTCTTTCTTTTCTCCTTTCTTCTTTTTTTAATATATGCTTTGCATGGTATCTAATCACATGGCATTCATTAAATTATTCCTTCACATCTTTCTTTTTTCTTCACTTCTTCTTGTACCCATTTGGAGCTGAGGGAGATACAAAGTTCTGGTTTTTGTCCTTTTGGTGGCTTCAATCATTGAGATGTTTTTGTAGTGTTTCTTTGATGTTATCTGTCCATCTTACTCTGGGTCTGCCTCTTGCTCTTCTCCAATCTTCTCTTTAATATATGCCTTGTGTGGTAGGAATCACATGCCATTCTTTCTAGATAGGAAAACCATGTTATTTTTGCTTCTGTATGTAGCTATTCATTTGACTATTTTAATACTGACCTGCTTACTTTAATTACTTCAAGAAAATAAAAAATAAAAACATAAATGTATATTAAATTATTTAGTTATTTACATAAATGAATAATTATAATTTAATGATGGTGACACAGGTACTGAGGTGATTTTATTAAATCTTCTTGGTTACTTTTTTGCCTACCCTTTTTCCATAAAACCTTTTTAACAGTATTAATCATCATCATCAATATTAATCTTTCAATTCCACAAGAAAAACAAACCATCTCTTTTCATTCTTATCTGACAGTAATATATTCAGTTTCATTCAAGTTTGCTGCTGTGAATACTAAAATAAAGTCCATACTGCAAAGATTTTCAAATCACATATCTTAGCCAGCACCATCTCATTTCTTCAATTCTCTCACTAATGATGTTTGATTAATTATTTTCATTTCTTAGAAGTAGCCCTATCCTATCATGTTCCCTTTTCTCTTGTTGTAAACATCAGACTTCAATGCTAGCTTCAGCAATTTACAGCACTGTGGTCTGCAGATTTTCCACACTTCTGAAGATCTTAATCACTCAGAGCAGTCATTACTGGCCAGATTTTGTCGCTGACTTGTACAGACTGCAACATCGGAGAATGTGTTCTCCTACATATTGACCACAGCAACAAAGAACAACTACTCTAAGCACGTGATTTTGTTCATGTGTTGTTTAATTATGTTATGTTCAGATGCCAGTCTGATGATTATGATTAGACTTTCTGCTTTCCTGGGGAAAGTCTTAGAAAGTTTTATGTTTATAAAATTTGGGTGAGAGAAGTGTAGAATTATCACCTTAATATTGAAAGACTTCACTGTACATTAAAGTTAATAAGAAAATTCCAAAACTCAAAGTAAAGTGTACTTTATAAATATGAACAATTTTGTGAGATTGTTCATCGCTTGTAAATTCAGTAAAACTTTAAGTTTAATTCAAATAAATACCAAAATTTACATGCACTTACAATAGGCCCTCTCAACAAATATACCAATCACAATAAGTGTGTACAAAACAACCCAGAAAATCTGTCTTTTATGGTTGTCAATATAGCGAGTCCATTTCTTCATAAAATTTTTGGAATTTGCTCTTTGGGGCAGTTTCAAGTTCTGATTGCAGCCTGACACCAATATCCTTGTTGGTAACCATACTTGAAGGACGAGCATTATTTCTGTTGATTTATTGGAAATAAAGTAATGCAATTTCTCCTTTACAAACAATTTTCTAAACAATAAAGACACACACATGCATACACACACACTCACATATACTTACATATACTTACATATGTATCAGTTAGGAATGAATTACCAAATAAAACAATGTGTTAAGCAAAGGTGTGTACTATCAACGGTTTTAAAACCATCTCTGGAGACATCTACTTCTGTACAAGATCTGATGGCTCCTTATTCACTCTAGCACATCTGAGGTCAAAATTTAAAACAACTGAGATCCTAATCAAGTAGCTTCTATTTGATGATGATGCAGCACTGGTTGTTCACAATGAATCCGTCCTGCAGGCAATGATTGACAATCTAGCTAGATCATTGTGATTTATTCTCCCTGTCAATAAGCATACAAAAGACTATGATGCTTCAACAAGGTGTAGTCAGTCCTGCAGCTATATCATTAAATAACACACACCTTCAATCTGTGAGAAAGTTCCCCTATCTTGGTTCTATGGTTACAGCCACTGTCTCCCTTGAAGAAGAAATAGGTTCCCTGGTTGGAGAGGCAACTTCCACATTTGGTGGGCTTGAGGATAGGGCATGGGCCAGCACCAAGCTGGCACTCAGGACTGGGATTCGAGTTTGCCAGAGTTGTATGTTTGGTGCACTTCTGTGCTGTTCAGAGGCTTGGGTTGCCTGTGCGGGGCAGAAGAATAGGTTGGACAGCTTTATTGTGTGTTACCTTCAAGGGATTGTGAACATTGGATGGCAGGACAGAGTTGCTGGCTTCGGTATCTTGCGATGAGCTGGGACCCCATCCATCGTGGCAACACTTGGATTGGAGGTCATGGGTGGGGTGCATGGGTCAACATGCGGGGAGAATGGCGGACATTCATGTTCCAGGTGGGTATTGTGTAGCGGGCTGGAGGGGGGTGGGGGGGAGACACTAGTGCTGAGGTGTAGGGATGTTTGCAGGGCTTCCTTGGGGGAGTTCTCTATCAGTGGGGGAGACTGGGAGGGTCAGACTGCAGATCATGGTACATGGAGAAAGGAGATAAAAGGTAGCACAGCAGCTTTTAAGGCAATGCTGATATTGAGTTCAGAGGGCAGAGGGTGGAGACAGAATGGGTCCAGGCACCATGAGTGGATCATATTTGTTCTGCGGATGGATCTGTCTGTCTTGGCCATGGGGAGGCTGTTCAGCGAAGCAGCATCCAGCATGGGACACTAATGAATGTTCCAAACTAATGACTTGTCATGATTGCTTACCAACCGTCTGTCAATACACAAAGGTCATATATGTACTATCACCATATTTATTTAATATGCACAGTGAGATTAGACTAAAATCCATAAATGATATACCTGAAATACCAGATAGTGAACACAATGTCAACAACCTGAGTTAAGCTGATGACAAAGTCTTAAATGCCGTGAGTGGTGAAAAGTTAAAAAAATTATTGAAAATATAATGATAAACAATAAAGATAAGGCCTTAGCCTCAACAACAATAAGGCTGAAGTAATGGTTTACAATGAAGAAAAAGACATCTAAAAGCACAACTAAAGTAAATAGGAAATATTTAAACAGGTGAGTGAACTCAAATACCAAGGACTGATTTTAACTTCTCATGTTAAATGTATGCCAGACATTACTGCAAATAGCAGAGGCAAAGGCTGCATTCCAAAAAATGAGAAGGATAGTATGCAATCCATTTTTGCTAATAGAAATAAGAAAAAGAGTTCTTCAGTGTCACGTGGAGCCAAGCCTGACATGGACATTAACCCTGGACAAGTGAAAAACAGATAAAAATATAATTGAAGGCCATAGAAATGTGATTTTACAGAAGAATTTTGAGAAAACCGTACAGTAAAAATGAACAATGAGACTGTTTTAAATAAGACAGGAGCAAAAAAAATATTCTTATTTCCAACATCAGGAGGAAACGGTAATCATATTTTGGCCATGTTATATGATAAATGAACAGCTGAAATATATTGTGACAAATGTAAACATTGATGGAAAAAGAGATACGTGGACCTGGCATAATACTGACCACATTACCATAAAATGTGTCAACAGTCAACAAATTATGGGCAACTTTCAAAGGAGTGCTGATATCAAATTCAGAAGACAAAAGGCGCAGGAGAAAGGAGATGAGGCCAGGCACCATGAATACATCTTGTTCGTTCTGCAGATGGATCTGCTTGTCCAACATTGGCAGATTCAGCCATTAGAGAAGCTGTTCAGAAAAGCAGCATCCATCATAAGACACTAATATTTTTACTAAACTACTGACTTATCATGATTGCTGATACCAACCATCTCTCAAAATGCTAAAGGCCATATTATTATTGACATTACATAAATAAGACAAATGTAATGACAATATCAAAAGCAACACAAGACACCAACATAATGATAGATAGCAATATCCAAAAACAAGTGAAGGAATTCAAATATTTAGGCAACACCCTGACATATAACAACATGCAAGCATCAGAAATAGACTCAAGATTTAACAAAGCTTGTCAAGTTATCGGACAGATATCACCACTACTGTCAAACAAAGAAGTAATGTTAGAAGTGAAGTGAGTTATTTATAAGACTATCTTTATCCAAAAGCTGTGCTACCAGTGTCAGCCATGGCCCTTAGACTCAAGAACTATTAGAAAGTTAACACCAATAGAAATTAAATGTGTTAGATCCATGACAGGAAATAGCCTGAGAGATAAGATCAGAAAAGTATAGTTACGAAAAAGACTAGAAACTAAATCTAATGCAACAAACACTATGAGAATACCAGACCAAGAGACTAACCAAGATAAAAGGTAGATAAATGGAATATTAGAAACACCCTGAGGTATAATAGCAAAAGAGGTCAATAGAAGAGCAAGAAACCGTGAACTATATCTTCCCTTCATGCCGAAGGGCAAATGAAGAGGGAATGAAGAAGAAAAAAGAAAATTGACAAAACTGATAGACAACATTAGTACTAAAAAATCAGGAGCTTCATGATCTCCTAAGCAAGCTTATTGTTCAGATAAAATGACGATGGCACTGATAATAAAACATATAATTTTTTCTATGATAAAAGACATTTCAAGAGACTAGTATGGTTGGAACAATATAATTAATAAACAGCTGCAGAGAAAGAAAACGTAGTGGAGAAACATGATTATCTACACCAGCTGACTTTTTTTGATGATTGTGATAGGATGTATGCAAACAAATCCAATGATCTACAGGATCAATAAAAGCCTTACTGTCAGTGGTATATATATATATGAACAAAAAACTAAAATAGTATGACATTTTAAAAGATCTACAGACCTTTCTAAGGCCATTTTGCAGGGTACAGTATCAGACAAAAGAAGACACTGCAGGCAGAGAAAGTGGTGGAAAGACATTAGAAAATGGACACGATTAACCTCAGAAAGCAGCTCTTAATTGTGAAGGTTCAAAGCAAAATGTGAAGACATCATCACGAGTCCCCTAACAATCACAATAATGAATGAATGCTGAAAGTGCTACAAACACTCAGTAAGTCTCTCCTCCCTCACCTCCAAATCATTGAAAGGATGAATTCAACCATTTAAACATTTACAGCCAAGCCAACAAACTTACCAACTTTATGTACAAAAATCATTTTCCTTCTGGCCACAACGCTATATACAGGGAAGACAATCTTATTTTTATTTCTCATTCTAGTTCTAAATTATTTTTTTATTATTTATTATTTTTTATTTTAACATATCTGTGTATGTGTTGTATGTTTGTTCCTGCTGAAGGCCTATTGAGCCAAAACGTCATTTAAATTTGTGTTGTCCATTAATTACAAAAAGCTTTAACCATACAATTTTTTTCTATTCTTTTGATTTCACCCACAAACTACTCCTATGCTACTGACACCTTCATTATGTATACACATGCAAAGGTATTCATTTCAAAAATGAAAATTAAGAACATATTGTACAATCTTACGTGTATCCATCAATGAAAGACTTGGCTCTCTCTTTCACAGTTTTTCTTTTACCAAGGATTGCTGTCTCACCAGCCACTGTTGATAATGAAACAAATATTTGGAAGAAATGTATTACTTATATTCAACTGTTAAAAGTATTATAACACCTAAAAGTTTTAAATTCTTGTTTTAATCATATCTGTAATTACTAAGGATGGAAACTGGGTGGTTTAGAGATCATCATCATCAAGTACCGTGCCTACTGGCGTAGGTGATCATGTCTCTCCCAATTTTCGATCTCTGCAGCTATTTATCATTTCTGTTGTTGACCTTCTGCCAAGCCATTCTCTTAAGCTGTCTGTTATTTTTTCTCTTTGCTTCCCTCTATCTCTTTGTCCCTCAATTTTTCCAGTTGTTACAATATATTTCAGTTGTTCTCTTCTCATTACATGGCCAAAAAATGATGATTGTCTCTTCCTAATAATGGAAATTAGTTCTCTTTTTTGCTTTGACCTCTTTCAGAACGTTTTCATTACTTTTCTTAGCTGTCCATGGTACTCTCACCATTCTTCTGTAAAACCACATTTCTACAGACTCCAGTGATTTTCTTGTCTGTTGTCCTATTGTCCATGATTCGCATCCATATGTTAAGACAGTCTCTACATAACATTTAAGAACTCTTTTTCTTGTTTCTATTGTCAAAAATGGTTTAGAGATAGCATAGGTCAAAATCTGGACAAGAATGTCCTGGATTAAAATCCCACCACATATAGTAGAAATTTTATATTCAAATCCTTAAATTTCTCTTGATTTCACCCTCCTCTGGTTTGATGTCTAGCCATCTTGGATAAAGGTGAAAAAACAATTCTTGTTTATACGATAAAAAAAATGCCTGGCAGTTAAAAAAAAAGAATAGGCCAAATATGGTCACTGCCCAGGCAAAATTGTTAAGAGAAATAAAATTCTAGCCAATTACCCTCTCCATTTTCAAGGTCTCTGCTATGGTCCTATGGAGATTATGTTTCTGAACTGAAACCATCTTCAGTGCTTACAGGTACTGCACATTTGGGGAGGTGCTGGGGAAGGATCAGAGCACTATGGAGTTTTGTGCAATGAAGGTTATCTGTCAACTAGACTAAACTAAACTTTATTTACAACAGAGATTTGTTAAATTCTTACCTTCCAAGTTGAGAACAGCAGACTTCCAGATATCTGCAGTATCAGAGAACAAGATGTTTTAAAGTCCTGAAATGTTAGAAACTCTGATTGCTCCTGCCAGCTTCTTTAAACACTGTATCAACCATAGTATTCAAATTGAGTTTGCTAGTGTCTGCCTCGTTCAGTTGAAACAGAACCCTAAACATAAAGATAACAAAATATTAATTTTTTACTACAAAAATAATAAATTAAGGAAAGATTAAGAAATATACATGTGTATAAATTATTTGTAAACTCTCAAATGGGAATCAGAGGGTAAAATGGTAAGTGGCAGACCTGAATAATATTAAAACAAGGGTGTAATGAAGCAAATATAAATCTAAAACACAAGTTGTGAAAAGACAACAAAAATGGACAAAAAATATGAATTTTGTTGTTGTCATTTTTTAAATACGAGTATTGTAAAAAGTGTTTAATAAAAATCAAACAAAAATTAAGAGTGTGCACTAAAAATCACTGGTTCTTAATGCTTAAGATGACAGACAGTGATAACAAATCAAATTTTAAGAGAGATGATTGATATATTTAAGGTAGTAATTTAAGGTCTAAGTAGTTTTTGTTATTAGATATATCTATAGCAGGTCAGTTTTTCCTAATGATACCATTATTTTTAATACCTTTCTTAATAAAAGGTAAGGATGTCCTAATGCATGATGCTGTAGGTAAGTGAAAAATTAATTATGTTGTAAGCAAGTGATGTATTAAATTTCACTGTCTCACCCATAGAATTTGGAGGTTAGGAAACCTGTGCATTTTCTTATTGTTAATACTCTCCCCAACTAAGTAACCAAAGTACCCATCCATTTTTTTAAAGCTGGGTCAACCGAAGAGTGTCAGATAAAATTTAACCCCATTTATCACTAAGTCCACAAGCTAACCTCTCAATATAAAATACAGTCAGTCTCATTATAAAATGTTACAAAACTTAAAATTGCTTATCCTTTTTTGTAAACATCTTTCCAGTTCATCAAAGGTTTTTTTCAACTACCATCTACTCTAATATGGCATTTTCTTTCATGATTTAAAACTATACAATTTTAGTTCACAAAAAAATTAGTTTAAAAAAGTGGAAAATGTCCCATTGAGATGCAACTTTCCAAGATGTTTGTCCTAATCTTTCTAATCAAGATATTTTACCTTTATTTGGACTGATTTCTTATATTCTTTTAGTTAACGGTTGTTTCTGTCTCTTCAGCTTGTCAAGTTCTTACAAATTAGATCTTAAACACAACCTTAAAGAAAAAATAGATGTTATGTGTTGTAGATGAAGTCTTGATGGCTGAGTAGATAGTGCGCTCACTACTGATCAGAAGGTTATGATTCACAGATGAGACAAAATTGTTTTGGACTGACATCAATTTGAGGTTCACTCAATCTCTGAAAATTGGTACCACAATTTTTCTCTGGGAAGTAGGGCTAGCTAGTATGATACTAACAACATCATCCATAAAATGTGCAGTCAATGACGGATATGTGGAAACTAACACAATATTTCCCATACACTTTCAGGCATGGCAGGAACACTTCAACTTTTGTTATTTCAGATGGTGATTTTATTTTTATTTAACTTGTCTGGCACAAGGATCATTTTCTGACAACTGCTATTGATATATTGCTTAAAGTTTTAATATGTGAAATTATAGCATATTTTATTTCTTAAACTTGTCCTGATGTCCTAAAATAGGATTTTAATATCTAAATGAACAAGAAATTAAGGGGCAGTTTTGCATTTTAATCAATGTAAGACAATAAACCACACTTGGATTGATATAAAAAAAAAGTCTTAATTAGTAACAACAAAAGAAACTCAAAATAAAATTATTTAAAATAGTTTGATTTAATAAGAATACTATTTTCATTACAATCGTTTAGTCACCATTTACAAGAGATGTGGTGCCACAAGTGGAATAAAGAAAGACATTATCTGGATTAAAATCCACAAAATTGTGTCAGCTAATTGCAAACACTATCAATGTATTACAAGTATTACTTTATCTCTTAAAAACTGGATTTAATATGGTATGCATGAAATATTAAATATGTGCAGAGTTTTTATGCTTAAACATTTCAAAATTGTGCAGACTATTTATTACAAGAGATTTCTCTCGATAATCCACTTATAACTATTGGTTTGCCAAAGGAGCACTAACACTTTTAAACAGTATACTCTATCTTTCATAACTTCCTGAAAATCAACAAAACCAAGACCTTTAAGATTTTATTTTATAGTTTTCCAATCTCTTACTTTGCCTGCCTTTTTCTGATCTTTGCACCAAAAAGTCCCCAGTGAATTAAGCTTTATAATTGCGATTCATGTTTAGTGCAATATGCTTTCACAAAGTTTTACTACATCTCATGCAGTGACATATGGAATTGACTCTATTCATATATTTATGTTAACTGCAAGAACTAGTATATCTAACCTCTACTTGTTCTAAAACAATTTGTGCTACAGTATACATGAGCATGTGTCATGGTTTCAGAAAATATGGTTTCTAACATCTTATTCCTCTTACATCTAGCAAGGCATGGTGGAAACCTTTACATTTTGTACACATGAACAATAAATTCTGCAACAGTTAGCACACATATGGCTCACAAATACATTACTTATTAATAAAAAGTTTGTAAACAAAAATGTAATGGTAGCCAAATTTGTATCTCACTTGATCATTTTCTTGTAATCCTCTTTACTCAGTTTACCAGTACGACTTGTGTCAAACATCTTAAAGAACATTTCTGCCTTCTGCTCTGGCTTACCTAAAAGTATAAATATATATATTTTTTAAAACTGGATAATAAGTCAAAATTGAACATGGAAATTTCTCCATTATAAAATTTGCATGAATGCAAATATTTTCATCCTTTTATGACACTTTACCATCAATACAATTACATTTATAAATATATTATGATGATAATAATATTAATCTTCAAGAATGCTGCTAAGTTTTGTTTCCTCATTAACTTTACGCGCGACTTTTCATCTACCAACTTGAAAATTTGAACATGCTAAAGATATAAAGTCATAGAAGATATCTGAAAATTATGTAATATTGTACTCATCAACTTAGGATAGAACTAGCAACAATTTTTGTATTACTTAATTGTCACCAATGTACCAAACCTTCAATAACAATACGGCCACCATTTATACAATCCTAAAAATAACGTCTAATATATTTTTAATATGTGCTGATGAGTTATACTTTTAAAAAAATGTCATAAGATTTGTATTATCCCCCTTTTTTATACCTGAGCTTAGTATTCCAAAATAAGCCTTGAACTCATCGAATGAGACAAAGCCATCCCCAGAGGAATCCACCAGCAGAAACATATTTCTGACAAACAGCGACTGTGGCTGAAGACCAAGAGCATCTGCAAACTCAGTTCTGGTCAGCTTGGTGGCTAAGACTTCCTCTAAGTGATCATGGTTTGATGGCGAAGTTTCATCATTAGAAAGCTAGGCATAGATCACAGATGGTTTAATTTTTACAAAGTATTATGTAACAACAATAATAAACTTGTTTCATTAATGTAGTTTTATAAAAAAGGTGTAAAAATACCATCTTTAGAGCCGAGGGCACTAGGTGTAAATGGATTCTGAGATTTAAAAAATATCCAAAAAATTTGGATAAAAATAAACATTGATACATGGTGACAAATTATACACATGGCATGTATCTCTCTCTCTCTCTCTCTCTCTCTCTGTCTGCGATCCATACTCAATCAGAGTAGGATTCCAGACTCTCATGAAGTCAGCTGTCTGTTTAAGTGATAGATTGCCCCATATAGTTTCTCTTCCAGAGAGGTGGGTATGGACCACATTGCTCTGCTCAAGTCTGTGTACTGGGGGCAATCCTGTAGAACATGTTTGTAGTCATATTGTCCAGTGTGCAGTGGCATAGGCTGGTTGTACCTATTTTGATTTGGTGAACATGTGATTTCTCATTCTATTGTGCGTAGACGAAGTATGATGACTTGATCCCTCCTTGATAGTTGGTGGTATCCGTCTCTCTCGTTATGCTCTGGGTGTTCTCATTTCCATTTTTCATCGAACTGACCTTGAGGATGGATTTGGCTTCATCATAACTGAGCGGATGGTTCTCTTGTGGTAATCTCCCTCCCTCTTTAGCTAATTTGTCTGCGTGTTCGTTCCCGTGTATATTACAGTGTGGTGGTATCAACTGAATGACTACTCCTGGAAGTTATTGCATAGTTGGTCCAGGGTTGTTCTCAGTCATCTAGTTCATTGTTCTTGGGCTTTTTAGAGCTGATAGTACTGACAGTGCATCAGTCAGAATCACCAATTTATTGTGCATGTTATTTTTGTGTTGAGTAGCCAGTTTGCAGCATCTCTGAGGCCTCAGTTTCTGCTTTAAAGTTGTTTGAGAATTTTCCAGTAGCTATTAACTTGGTGATCTCGTCCTGGTTATTCAGCATCAAGAACACACCTCCCCCTCCATTTTGGTGGCATTTGTAGCAGAGCCATCTGTGTATATGTGGGACCAAGAGTCCTGTGGGTAGGTATCATGTATGTGTTTTTCTGCTACGTGTTTTCTTTCTGTATCTGATCGGGTGCCTTTTTTCATGATTCCTGTTATATTTTCTTAACAAGAGATTAATAGTGAATAATTTCATTCTTGTTTGAATC
>JAVIAB010000092.1:154662607-154845107 GCA_032433765.1 Megaustenia siamemsis
GCATATACATGCATGTATATGTGCTCTTGCTTGTATGCATACACATGTATGTGTGTGTATTTGTATGTGTATGTTGATATGTATTAGTATGTGCACTTCTTCTTGCACGTGTACATATGTATACACGCATCTGTATGTGTGTATACATGTATTTATGGGCCCTTAGATACTTTCAGATATTGCCTGTGCCTTTGTAGTCGACGTACCTAGATAGCGTTCCCCCCATCGTGTATTTTAGAACCCTTCACCACTGACCACAGGGTATAAATTACAGCTACACCCGTGAGAAATTCCTTTCATAGCCTGACCACTGTCCACGACACACAGGGAAGTCAACATATTTCGATTATTTTGTTTTTGATGTTTCATTACTAGTTAGCTATGTAGATTAGTTTTATTTATTCACATATCTGTGTGTGTATGTGTTTGTTTGTTCCTGCTGAAGGCCTATTGGCCGAAACGTCGTTCGAATCTGTGTCGTCTATTAATCACGTAAAGCTTCTAACATACCATTTTTTAATTTTTTTTCAATTTTTCCTCGAATTCAGCTTTACTGCAGCTTCGCATTTTTATGCATTCATTTGCATTTCTTTGCCTTAACCTCTTTCTAGAAGACTTGAATCATCGTCTTAGCACGCGGGTGCCCTCGTGTCCTTAGCACCCATACATGTCGGCCGAATATCCAAAAGTGTTCGGAGGCTCCTGTCCAGTGTAGCCTCAAGCATCGTAACTCACGAGCGAGAGTCATTACTGCAATGAAGAAAGAAAGAAAGAAAGAAAGAGAACACTGGCATTCTGCCTTACAACTCAGTACATGTATCACACATTCTCACTATTGCTCTTTATCAATTTGCTGTTCATTTTATCTTGTGCCATACTAAGCTTTCCTGTGTTTCCTCTTTACTTCATCATCACCATTGAGTGCCGTCACCGCATCGAAGGTGGCTGCCAAGGAGCGCCATTACGCTCTCTTTCTCTCTTGCTTTGATGGTGCAAGTTGTCATAGGCTGACTTGTCCCTCTTTTGATGTTACTCGTCCAAGTTAGTCTTGGTCTGCCTCTGCCTCTGCCTCTTTTACTTTGTATTTTTCCTTCCAAAATTAATCTTAGTAGGCTGTTGTGTCTTTTAATATGCCCCAAAATATCATTTGTATTGTTTGAATTGTGCTTAGTAGTTCTCTTTTAATTTTTAGTTGTTTTAAGACTTCATCGTTTGTTTTCTTTTCTTCCATCCAATTCAACCTATTCTTCTATATATCCATATTTCCAAGGCTTCAATTTTCTGTTATGTTTTTTTTTTTTGTGTCTAATGTCCATGTTTCTGCACCATACAAGAATGTTAAGAAGATATAGCATTTTGCTATTCTTAGTTTTAACCCTGGTGTTATTTGTTGTGATGTTAGTATATTTTTAATGGCATTAAAATAACCTTTTGCCATTCCTATTCTTTTGTTTATTCCAGTTTTACATTTTCCATCACATTATAATGTCTTTCTTTTCTTATCACGATTACATTTGTCAGCAATGTTGCTTGTTATCGGTAGACTACATCTTTTGTACCACTGCCCTCAATCTGGACCTATACGGACATGATGTCTATAGCCACCACCTCCTGAAACTATCCCGGGGACGGTGTTATTGCTTTCTCATTGTCTTTTATTGGAGTTGAATTCATTCTACTCAGAGAATTGATGAGACCACCGCGAGACATGAAGCTCTGCTTTGTTGAGTGCTGTTCTTTCCATAAGGATGATGATGTGTTTTAGTGTTTGTTCTACCTCATGTGATCTTCTGTTCTTCAGAAGCTCAATAACACTCTTATTCTTATAAAATGACGTTTCCGCCCTCCTCTAATAAAATTATGAAGTTTTTAGCTCCCTTTGTTCGTTGTCTTTCTTCAGCATATTCTCATTAGCATAAATAGCTGTTCGTGGGATTAGTAACGTATTAACAATCTCTTCTCACTGATATTCAGTAATGTTATTTTTTTGTTTATTGTCAACCCTTAAGAAGCTTATATATGATTTATAATGCTCTGCATAACAAAAAACAAGATTAGAATTCTTAGTTCTATTAACAAAGACCCATAATTAAAAACCGTGCCTTACATTTTATTTAATGCTGTTTTGTTCACTCTTCATTTTGACATGCATTTTAAATCTTTGTTATCTTTGTGCCCATGCATTAAATATAATGAACTTTTGATGACAGTATCCATATGTTCCTTTAAAAAAAAAACGCTGCATTCTAATTAACTCTATGAGTTAATCACTTCCATCTTGCAGCTCACGGGACAAGGATTACCATTTAAGTTGCTCTTTCTGCTTCTATAATGTCAAATAAAAGTCAGTAAACTTGTTCATGTTTTAAAAAAATAATAATTGCATTGGTCTACCTATCTAAATAACAGGCCAAAAGTCATGAGTTGTTAGTGCGGTCAGACCAGCCGTACGCTAATGATGAACGGCGACATGAGGAAGCTTTGTTCATGACTTTGCAGCAGCGGAGTGACTTCCGGCGTCTCATGTTAGTCAGGAGGGATATTGTCTAGATTCAAGAGGGCTACTGTGAAATCGAGGGTAGACATGTGAACTGGTTTATAATTTCACAAATTCCCTTTGCAGGGAGATCTTACGGTCTGTTGTTTAATGTGCGACGGGGATAATCCGACGACTAACTGTATTTCATATATCTTCGGAATTGAAGTCAAAAAGAGTGTCCTAACATCATCAAGCGCTGTACATTAAGAAACAAAATATGACAATCATCATTTTCAGGATGACGTGAACTTCCGGTCAATATGGTGGATAGGCGACAAGAACCATTAAAAGCTATGTCTGAAAAGTGTTCCTTGTTGCAGTTCCTCATATTGCAACTCCGGCTTGTTGCAGGAGGTACTGAGTTAAGTGCTCTGTGCACACCGTGAGCTGTGCGTTTCATTCATTTGAATCGTGTTTCAATATTCCGATTGTTTACGATAAATGATGATATCGTATGACAGGAAACAGACGGTTGTGTTCACTTTCTGTGCGGTTTCGCCTTATTTCTTTGGCATGTGCTGAGACTGCTATGATTAGGACTACAGCTACCTTTCTTTGTTCGGGAGATGAGACAGTAATTAGGATGATTCCACTGGCACGGGCTGTTGAGCAATTAAGAGTTTTAATTCGTTTGCAGTGATACCGGGGCCTTCCATAACCATAACTGACCAGACGAGTCTGGGTTCAATTTACTTACATAACTGCGTGTGTTGTTTGTTTGAGTTATTAGCGGGTCTTCATCATTGCACTCTGAACATGTCCATACGTACTCAGACCCCCTCCTCAGCAAGTCCCGCAGTGTCCAACGACTGACGACTCCAGTTCTGTGTTGATTAATTAGTCTTCTTACACGCCCACTAAGTTTCTCGTTTCCCATCTTAACTCCCATCTTTTTCATCCGAAGGAGTGACGTGAACTCATGGATGTTGAAGTCCTGTGTCCTTCCCAGTTCCCTGAGGGCATTGATAATATTCGCCCGATCCATTGGTTGACCGTTGTTTGTTTGTTCCTGCTGAAGGCATATTGAGCCGAAACGTCGTTCAAATTTATGTGGTCCATCAACCACGAAAAGCTTTAACCATACCATTTTTTTTTCTATTTTATATTTCAATTCTCTTTCACATTTAGCTTTACTGCTTTTTATGCATTTAT
Source organism: Megaustenia siamemsis (assembly GCA_032433765.1). NCBI lineage: Eukaryota > Metazoa > Mollusca > Gastropoda > Stylommatophora > Ariophantidae > Megaustenia > Megaustenia siamemsis. The sequence goes on from JAVIAB010000092.1 coordinate 154,666,299, forward strand.
TTTAATTTCTTTACAACGGTGGTATGGGCACCAAAGGTGTCAAACATTTTACAATTTACAATGGTGCTGCTTCAAACAATTTACACACCAATTTGTTCATCACACACACCTTATCAAATGCACCCATTAATTTATCAAACTCACTACTTGTTTTCATGATGAACCACTCACATGATTACATTACCTTCACAATTTTGTATCATACCAACCCACATTTACCCACTTATTTATCATACCAACCTAATTGTTAGCCACACTCACCACTTATTTATCATATCAACCTACTTGTTAGCCACACATGTCCACTTGTTAGCCACACTCATGCACTTGTTTATCATATCAACCTACTTGTTAGCCACACTCACCCACTTATTTATCATACCAAACTACTTGTTAGCCACACTCACCCACTTATTTATCATACCAACCCACTTGTTAGCCACACTCACCCATTATTTATCATACCAACCTACTTGTTAGCCACGCATGTCCACTTGTTAGCCACACATGTCCACTTGTTAGCCATACTCATGCACTTGTTTATCATATCAACCTACTTGTTGGCAACATTTACCCACTTGTTTATCATACTCACCCACTTGTTTATCATACCAACCTACTTGTTAGCCACACTCACCCACTTATGTATCATATCAACCTACTTGTTAGCGACACTCACCCACTTATTTATCATACCAACCTACTTGTTAGCCACACATGTCCACTTGTTAGCCACACTCATGCACTTGTTTATCATATCAACCTACTTGTTGGCCACATTTACCCACTTGTTAGCCACACTCACCCACTTGTTTATCATACTCATCCACTTGTTTGTCATGTCCATCAACTTCTTTATTATATCAACCCATGTGTTTTGTCATATCAACTAACTCTATTACCATAAATGTTTACTTGTTCATCATATCCACTTGTTTATCATACCAAACCACAATTTATCATAGCCATTTATTGGTCCTACCCACCCATATTTTATCATACATACCCACCTGTCTGTCTCTGTCCAGTCTTGTCCTGTCCCATCTGTCTCGCTGTCTGTCTGTCTATCTATCTATTCATATTTTTATAACACATAATAAAGGCATCGAATGGATACAAGGAGACCATTTGGAGGACCTCGACTTTGCTGATGACATAGTTCTCATCAGCAGTCAGATAAAAACGATGCAGGAAAACACAAATGAACTATCATCAATAGCCAGCAAAATTGGGCTTGAGGTCAATCATGAAAAGACTAAAGTCATGAAAAGTTTAATTCCAACAAGTGACAAAATATACATGGAAAACAAACCAGTAGAAGAGATCGATCACTTTATCTATCTTGGAAGTCACATTGATCGAGAAGGGGATACGAGCAAAGAAATTAGAATCAGACTGGCTAAAGCAGCAATGTCTTTCAGAAGCCTTGAAAAGTTGTGGAAATCAAAACTCATTAGCACAAACACAAAACTTAGGCTATTCAAATCAAATGTACTATCAACCCTTACGTATGCGTGTGAAAGCTGGAAAACAACAAGAGATATAGAAACAAAGTTGAACGCATTTGAAAATAAATGTCTAAGGAAAATACTTGGTATAGAATGGAACGAATTCAAAACAAACGAGGAAATTAGAGAAATCGCCAATCAACCACTAATATCTTCAGTAATAAAGAAAAGACGATGGTCATACGTTGGACATGTGATGAGAAGAGATAATAATCGAATAGCAAAGCAAGCCCTCATATGGGAAACAACAGGTAAAAGAAAAAGAGGAAGACCCAGGGAGGCACTGAGAAGAACATTGATGAGAGAGGCAAGAGCAGCAGGAATCGGCTCCCTCAATGAGATAGAACTGCTTGCACAGAACAGAGACAGATGGCGAGATTTGATAAAATATCTTTAAAAAAAAACTGCTAGAACAAAAATTCATATAGGAGAAGGTGTATCTTGGTCTACGCCCTATGGGCCGGTTACGGCTCGAAAGGTCAATAGATAGATAGATAACACATACCCACCTGTTTATCATACCTATCTGTTTTTTTATTGCACATATCCACCTGTTTATCAATTTATCCATATTTTATCATATCCCACATACTCACCTGTTTATCATATCCACAGATATATATTCATTTACATACTCATTACACGTATTACACCTTCTTTTTATTATTTATTCAAAACTAAGGACCAGCCAAGCAGTCAGCAATCTTAAGACCAAATGTACAAATTCAATAACAACCCAAAACTATCCAATAAAATGTTTTCCAAATCAGAGCACCACTTTTTTTTTCTACAATTTTACAGTTTTAATCACTTTTTGTTTTCCTATATGATCGTTTCTGTAGCTTTATTAAATTAATCAGTTGTGCTGTTTATAGTTAGCACTTAAATTCCCTAATTCAGCATGTGCATTTGTCAAATGTTGGAGTATTACACAACAGAACCTTCTTTGGAACCCCCAAGGAAAAAGACAAAGAGGAAGACCAAGATATTCTTATAGAAGACAGATGAAAGCAGAGATGAAGATGATGGGGAAGATATAGAATGATCTTAAAAGAATGGTAAGTAACAGAAAGGCTTGGAAAGTGTTAGTTGAAGACCTATGTTCCACAGGGACTTGAAAAGGAAGAAAAAGAAGAACAATTCTACAGGTTCTTTTTTTCTCTCATTTAACTTTCTATATCTAAGCAAGGTCATGTAAGAATAATGACAAACATTTGTATTCCCAAACAAATATGGTATGGTGAACCTAAGGATAGAAAGAGACCAAAGGGCAGACTAGTGCTGAGATATAAGGATGTTTAGAGGGCTTGCTTGAGGTAATTCTCTATCAGTGAAAGAAACTGGGAAAATCTGGCTGTAGATCATAGCACATGGAGAACAAAAAAAAAAATGGCGCAGCAAATTTTGAGGCAGTGCTGATAAAAAATTCAGAAGACAAAAAGGCACAGGAGAAAGGTGATGAGGCCAGGCACCATGAATGCATCTTGTTGTTCTGCAGATGGATCTGCTTGTCCAACATTGGCAGATTCAGCCCATTAGAGAAGCTGTTCAGAAAAGCAGCATCCATCATAAGACACTAATATTTTTACCAAACTACTGACTTATCACGATTGCATGCTACCAACCGCCTGTCACGATGCCAAAGGCCATATTATCTAAGCAAGGCAGTTCTAGCAATAGTTTGTGGATCTCTATTGAACACAAGTTCTATCCAGCTATAAAGTCTCCATGATGTCGAAATGTACACATATGATGATATATATTTTCAACAGATAGAAAAGAAAAAGTGATAGTACATATCCATTTGTAACTTTTAGTTTTATTATCATGTAATCTGATGGCAAATACATACAACTGACATTTTTTCTCCAGTGTTATAAATCCCCCCCCCCCCCTCCAATCTTCCAAAGTCTATACTGCCAACATTTCAGCTTTAAAACATGCTACAATGGCTATTTATTTCAATCTTATACTTGCAAAAAAAAATATAGATACACTAGCAAACATCAATAATGTTATAGGTAAATGAGATACATAAACATAGTAATATGTATTTTTGGTATATGCTAGCCTTAAATGGATACTGGACTTTTTCTGGGAAAGTAAAGTGTCACAGTGTAATAACGACCACATTACCCCAAAAATCTTGTACCATGGGTCTATCAAAGTGATGGTCACTAACACCATATTCCCTATACACCACTTGGCATGACAGGGCGCTTTACTTACTTTATATATATATGTGTGTATACATACATTTTTTTAGTACCCCCGTCACGCCAAGTGGCGTATAGGGAAATATGGTGTTAGTGACCATAAATTTGACAGACCTTCCGCACATGATTTTTGGGATAATGTGGTCAGTATTACGCCCGTGCTGCTTTACTTTCCCAGAAAAAAATCCGGTACCCATTTAAGGCTGGGTGAACACGGAAGCCGTCGGTTGGGATCGAACCCTACCCCTTGTCCGTGGTAGTCCAGTTCACTAACCACTGAGCTACCGCGGCTCCCGTATACATACATACATACATATATATACATACATATACACATATATTTGTATGAATGTATGTAACTAAACAGGAAAATTCCAATATATAAAACAAGGAGTCAGACAAGGCTGTGTTCTGTCACCAGATTTGTTTTTACTTAACAGTGAACATATTATGAGATCAATAGTCGACAAAAAAGGAATTGAGGTCAATGGTCACAACATAAATAATTTGTGATAAGCGGATGACACAGATTAATAGCAGAGACAGAGAATGAACTACAAGAAATGATAGACATAATAGTAAAAGAAAGAAACAAAAAGGGTCTCAGTCTGAATAGTAAGAAAACAGAAGTAATGGTCATATCTAAGAAACAATCATCACCATCATGCAGCATAAAAATAAAGAGGACAAATCTGAAACAAGTAAAACGCATCAAATACTTGGGCACAATAATAACAGACGGAAGATGCACCACAGAAATAAAAAGCAGAATAGCTCAGGCCAGAATAGCATTTCAGAAAATGAAAAATATCTTATGCAACAAATCTATGTCAAATAGAAGTGACTATTAGTCGTGAAAAGATGATTAGAGGCCACAGATGGGATTTCTCAGAAGAATGTTGAAAGTTCCCTGGAAGGCTAAAAAAAACAATTTTTGAGGAAATTCTCAAAGAGGCCAACACAAAAATAGAACTCTTAAAACATCAGAAAGAAACAATCAACATTTTATGGGCACATCATGAGAAGAGGAAAGTTGGAATACTTGGTTACAACTGGCAAAATAAGAAGAAAGAAAGATCACAGATGACAAAGAGAGAAAATACTGGATAGCTTGGTGTCATGGCATGGAAAACAGTCAACAACAGAACTGATACGATGATAGAAGATAAAGTGGATAGAAAATTGTTGAAGGACATGATCTCCTTTGCCAACCGGTATGGCACATGATGATGATGATGTATGTATGTATGTGTGTGTGTATATATATATATATTTGTTATACTTTTAAAGACAAATAAGTATAAGTATTAGCGAGATTCAAATTAAAAATAAATCCCTTGTTTGTTAAAGAAATCTGTAATGATAAAAATTTATTGGATAAAAAATATATACAGCATTCAAGTAAAAATAAAACCAGAGACAAGAGGGACTAGAAAAAGATGGATAGATGGAATAAACAATATATAGAAGAACCAAAACATTTCTATCCGAGTGGTGTTCTAATAAGCCTAAGAATGACACTACATCTAAAAGGGAAGTAATATTTCTACAGACATCAGATTATATTATACATTCTTCCTTTTTCCTGCAACACTTCAAGGCAACATGAGATGAACAAAATATAGAAGAATAATTCAAGTAAAAATAAAACAGTCATTGTGTGGGTGTTAACATTTGTGGATTTTATCAAGAAAATTATTATTCCTAAATTGCAAAAAAGTGTTTCTCTCCATTCTGCCTAAAGAAAAAATTGTAATTGGATAATTTTCACGAAGAAAAACTGACACTGTTAACACTGACAATGTCACTGTTAAATCTTTATAGAATTATCTCCCTTCACATAACAGATGACCAAATGTATGAACAGAAATACATCAAAAAACAGTCAGAAATAGCGATGAAATATTGCATTTGGTTTTACATATAAGTCACAAAGAATATTTAAGCAAAACACTGCTAAAAGTCAATCTTTTAAATTGTGTATATGCTCATATTTACATTGTTATATGATAAAACATTTACTAGTTTTGTACAAATTTTATCAATTTATCATGAAATTAACATGTGACTTTATGAGTTATAATTTACCTTTGAAAATGATGTATTTTGTTAGTTCACACATGTTTTTAAAAATAATTTCTTTATTTTCTTTCTATCATTTACACAACAACAATTATGAAATCATTAGTCTTCTTCATCATCGATCCCTTAACGGATGTTAAATGGGTGCAGATGTGATGTGTTGTGATTTGAGGTAGAACTGTGATATTTGTGAATTTTGGCCCAAAACAATCAACTTCAGCAAGAAAAAGTTATGAAAATGTCTTATAGTATAAAATATAACAAGTATTAAAGTGCATAAAGTTGTACATTAAACTGTTAAAATCATTAATACCAAATATGTTGTAATATATAATGAAGAAACACTTGACTTATGTAAGAACATAACTGACATATTAGGCTACCAAAAACAGTTCTTATATCACTCATGAAAGGAAACAAAAACACTGTGATCACAATGAAAATAAGAGGACACAAATGGAGAGAAATGATGCTGATTAGAAATTTTCATAATAGTGAATCAGTGAAGGTCCTTGGAAAGCATTGAGCTCTGAGCATACTTTTGAGACACTGTGAGTCATTGCTGGAGGTCCACAGCTGAATACACCAATCTGATCAACCTATTTGAGAAAAACATCAAATAAATAGTGTTCACTTTTTGTCAACATTAATAAAATAGTGTTCACATTTGGTCAACATTAGTAACATACTGTTCACTTTTAGTAAACAGTAAAATAGCATTCACTTTTTCTCAACATTAGTAAAATAGTATTCACTTTTTGTCAACATTAGTAAATTAGTGTTCACTTTTGGTCAACATTAGTAAAATAGTGTTAACTTGTGGTCAGCATTAGTAAAAAAGTGTTAACTTGTGGTCAGCATTAGTAAAATAGTATCTGTAGGATAAAGGATACCCGTAACATATATATTGTCGTAAAGGGAAGTATTACATTTCATCATTCTAGGCCAGCATTTAGAGGTAAGAGTGGGACAGTTGTACCTATAAAAACAAAAACCCATAAGCTTAGTAAATGATGATTTTTGTCTTGCCATATCCTCACATATATTGAATGTACTTGGTGGGAAACTGTAGTCCTTTAACATGAGCTATGTATGTTACCAGGAAAGTTCCTAGCATGCTGATGAAAATAACTATGATGAAATTTGTCAATCTTTCTTTTTGATATTCTTCATGGCTAAAACTAATTTGCTGGCTGTTGTTGGTGTACAGGGAAAGTTAATTTTTTTCTTTTGAAATGACAAAAAATAGAGTGTAACACCAAACATGTTCCTCATGCTATTATTTCTCACACTATCTAATCTGGTGATATTAATAGTTTTTTTTTAAGTGTCTCATTTTAATTTTTTTTTTTATTTCTTCTCTTGAGCCCATGACTGAGATTTAAAAGTTTTGAAAGGCAGTTCAAATTTAGGTAATTAAAACTGTGCTGTTATTCTAAATCTTCTGAACTCAACAGATAAATAAAAGCAAACATATAAATGACATATGTAAAATAAACACTTGATGAGTGGAACATGAACAGTGTGTTGCTGAGACTGGTGCTTGTTTTAGGAGAAATTATTAGCAAGTTGCCATGTGTATTGATTTTTTTGGCGTGGGAAGGTAATGGTTGTAGAGGGATGAGAGTCCAATTTTGTTGGCTGAAGAATTTAAGTCCAGTCATTTGGCAAGCATCATTAAAAATACTTATACTTTTCAAAACAATAGTTCTAAATAGAAATCAGTAATAGAACAGCAGACAACAAAGGAAATACTTTGACAAGACAAATCAATCAATATATCAAACAAAATGAGATAACAGATGCAGTGGCAACATCAAAATTATTATATGCTCATGAAAGAGGAACCCTAACTGCAGAAAACAAGAAGGAAAATGTTTACTATGGAAATGAAATGTGAAAGTAAGTGATAATCTAGGCATCGCAAGTGCGCTATGGAACAAAATATTGAATATTAAAATAGTACATTAACAGAGCAACATACAAGAAAGAACAAAGAATACTGGGCATACTCTTTCATCATATAGATTATTTTAGAACTAAAAATCACATATTAACAATATCATAAATGAGAAATTGTGTGTGAAATCAACACCAATAACATAAATAACTTCTTGGTAAGGATAAAAAATAAGAAATTATGCATGTCACAAAATCTAACAGCATGGCTGAAACCATACACAGAGAACAATGAAAGATGAGAAGCATAAAGGTAGGCAATGTAGAAAATAATCTGATAACTATATATACAAATCTCTATGTTGGACACAAAAGACTATAAAAAAAACTAAGTGACTGGTAATTAGGCATATGATCCGGAGAACAAAATCAGAATTACAATGTATGTGTGTATTTGCATGCGTTTCTCTGTATGAAACTGAAGAGTATATAAATTTTAGAATATATAAAAAATATAATTGTACAAGATACATTAGTGTATAGACAATATATATTTGTTCATATTCAGTTAAAGATCGATAAAATAAATATGAAAATGAAGCTTTACCTTATGTAGTGACTTAATAGTTCTGAAAAATGGTTCAAATTTTGGTCGTCCAAAGTGGGTCTTTGCTCTCAACCCAGTAAACATGCTGACACCAGCAATTTTCTGGAAGTGGCGCTCACAGATATACTGAAGCAGAAATAGACAAAATACTAAATTAAAATCACATATATAGAACAAATCTTTAATTCAAATGAAGCATGCAATGTATGATGAGCAAAGGTATCACTATAGGTGCAAATTATTTTTTGAGAGCTTTGTTGGCAGGATTAGGCAAGATTACACACACATCCACATGCACACACATACAGAGGATATTTTTTTGCCAGAACAATTTCTGATAAACTTTATGATTTTAAAGGTCCCAACTGATAAACTTTATGATTTTAAAGGTCCCAAAATATATAATTATCCACCCTAAACTTTGCATGCAAGAACTGGAAAACAACTAAAGAAATAGAAAATAAACTGGATGCATTTGATAAATGCTACGGAAAATACTTTGTATACCATGGAATGAGTTCAAGACTGGTGCAGAAATAAGAGAAATGACAAAGCTTCCAAAAATATTAACTATAATCAAGAGATGAAGGTTGGTCATACGTTGGCCATGTTCTGAGATGAGACAACAAAAGAATCTCAAAGCAGGTCCTCAAATGGGAACCAGAGACTAAAAGAAAAAGAGGCTGACCTTGAGAAACACTAAAAAGAACATTAAAGCAAGAGGCAACAACAGCAGGCATCAGCTCTGAGATGGAGCAACATGTTTAGAACAGAGCCACATATAGAGACGTAATGCAGGTTCTGACAGTTGCAAGATCATCAGACACATAAGTCTAGAATTTCTGCCTTATGTGCCGTCTTTGGCTCAAAATAGACAGTAGATAGTTGGACAATAGATAGATATAAAATATATAATTTAGAGATAACTGAAAACAATGATTGCTGGAATTGTATTGTAACTTTGAAAACTGCTATAATTATAATTACTAAACGGCACTGGCATCAAATTTATAATGAAAATTAGTTTCTGTGTGTAGTGATTGACACTCCATGATGCAAACAACAGAGATAAATCCAATTCTTACTTCCTGGTTTGGGCTATTTGAAAAAAACAAAAAGGGGCTTATTTATCTTGAAACCATATGGGCAGTTTAAAATTATAATTTTAAAGGGGTGACAATTAATGAAAAATGTGAGCCATTCTCCTGATCCTATGATGTTTTATAACAGCTTGTAAAGGTGAATGGAAAACTGCCTATGTCTAAAGAGCAGCAACAAATGCCAAAATGGGCAATGTTGTTTTAGGTGAGACTGAAGTGATAGTTTGTGTAAGCAGTTTAGAATCACAGATAGACAGGCTGTACAGGTTTTGTGAATTCCTAGCAGAAAAGAACATGTCTGCTTCATTAGTACAGCTAAAAGACATTATCAAAGGTATGCCATTTCTTCTGCTGATCATTGCTACTTCTAGACTAACTCAGTTCTCTCAAAGACAAGAGCTTGTCTCCAAATGAAGACCATGATTATACCAATTCTCAACAAGCTAGTTGGTTCATTTCTACATTTTTGTCAACCTTGAACATGATTCCATTCCTGGTTCCTGAAAGGTAAGCATCAAGTAAATGATTCAAAGAGCAAGGAATGAACTTGCCAATATGACACACTCAAGTTGTAAATGCTTGTAAAAGGTTAAATTAGTTTTTACCATTTTTTTCATGTCTTTAGAGTTTTATAGTCAAAGTACTTTTCTTTTCTTTCTTTTTCTCCTCATTTGCCATTTAGCATTGAGGGCAGATATGGATTGCAATTTCTTGCTCTTATATTGGCCTCTTCTGCTGTTATACCTCTGGGTGTTTCTAGTATTCCATTTATCCACCTTTTCCTTGATCAGCCTCTTTGTCTGTTGTTCTTGTATTATTTGTTGGTAACTCACTGTATTAGATTAAGTTCTTTATTTCTTATCACATGCCTGAACCACTTGATTTGTTGTTGCTTTATTTAGTCAGTGCTGCCCATGCAATACTGCGTCAAAAAATTGAACCATATAATTGACCTACTGACTGTAATTTCTCATTTGATAAATATAATATAGTTGATAGGTATTATATCCAATCAACAAACATATGCACGCTACAGCTTCTGAAATCTGATATTTCACTACTTTCTCATATTATGGAATAAGATGATAGGGTTCTGGTGAACTTTTTATTCTTTTATTATTTTTTTTCTTTAGGATAAAAGCCCTGTAATAACACACATGCATGCACACATACATACCCCATGAGAATGTGGGATTAGTCACATCTACCCTACTCATCCAATCTGTTTACAGCTGTGCTTAGTTCTTATGTTTGTGAACCATGTTAATTATGTTTGTCATGACAAATAATAAACAAAACTTTGGCAACTCATGTTAAGACATACATTAACAAATTATGGGTAATCCATGAGTTGTACACAACTTTATGAGGCGTTTAAACATTAAATGTTTGTTATAAAAGTGTTGAGATAGGTAAACAGTAGGGGTAACAGCTCTTAACCAACAAAACTGAACACTCTGGTATGTTGGAGCTTAAGGAAATTACTATTTGTGAATTGTCCGAAGACTTGGACATTAATTTTTTATTCAGCTAAATTGAGTTACTGAGTTATTTGTGGGTCATTATCATTGCACTACGAACATGTCCATAGGTGCTCAGATCCCCTCCTCAGCAAGTCCCGTAATGCCCACTCAGTTTCTCATTTCTTGATGTGTCCATCTTAACTCCCATCTCTTTCTACCGTAGCACTGATGTGGGTTTGTGGTTGTCGAAGTCCTGTGTCCTTTCCACATCCCGAAGGGCATTGATGATGTCCACCTGATCCACTGGTTGACTGTCCTCAACGATAGTGCAGCTAGCCACCTGTCTGATCTTTCATTTCCCCGTACTCCCACATGTCCAGGGACATAGACAAAGGTTACATTATGTATTTTTGACTTCTGCAATGACTCTAACCATTGCATGCGTACAGAGCCTGCCTCCACTTATTTTATCATGCTCATCGAATCACTCAGTATACAGGCATAGGTGTAGCCTTGTGGCTCTAACCAGTTGAATGCCCTGGTCACTGCCATCACCTCTATCGTCATGCTACTCGTGGTCATGACGTATGCACCACTGTCATCTTTTACTATTCTGCTTGCCCAGCATGCTGTAAATGTCCAGATACTTCTTTGGTGTCCTATTACAGATCCGTCTGTATAGATGACTGCATCTTTCTCATCGGTGTTAACGCAGATGAGACTGTTGACCTCCACATTGACCATGACTGAGTTCTGTTCGCTACTTTTCCTGTCGAGTATGACAATACACAAGAATGTCCCCCTAAATGACGTAGGCACTTGTATAAACTCCTCGCCAACATTGATATTCATAAGCCCTCAGAACTGTTTGATGACATCTTCTGCTCGGCCCACCCATGATTTGCCTCTTTTTATCCTGGCACCTTTCCCTGTGTTGAGCTTGTGGTGCAATGGATGCTTTTTATCTGCACTAATCTTCAGGTATGCTCGTGCCCTCTAGATCTTGATTCTGTCATCCATGGTTGGAAAGTCAAGAAGATACCTCATCAGCTAAATTGTTTCAAGTAAATAATTTGGGCATGTGATGCATATTTGATTATTGCAATAATTATGAAAAGGAAAAGTGTTTCAAGAGAATATATGTGCTATATAAATAAATATTTATATAGCACATGCAAATAATCAATTAAAAGTTTATAAAAATAACAATGAAACTACATCAATACCAGCATAGTAGTTCTCAGGTCATACTGTTCCTTTAACTGAGTGATGCAGATGTGAACTTCCACAAAGTCTGCATTGTCTGTAGCTTCTACTTGACGTATGATATCTGTCATCCACTCAAAGCTCTTTTGTGCACGGGTAACCCATATAAAATAGACCTAATTAAAAAATCAGAAGTTACTGACCCATTAAAGGAGATAGAATGTTTTGATTGCTACGAGATAAGCATTCATAATAACATATAATTCAAATTTAACCATTTCCAGCAAATTATAGAGTAACAAATCACTTTATAAATGTCTATATATTTTGGTACCTTTACTTGACTTGATATATGTCAAAGTGATCTGATAGTTAATACAGGACTTGTTTTTAATAATAAATGTGTCAAGTCTATTTTTGAGAACAGACAACATTCCAGCTAACTCAAATACAAAAGAGTTTCTAGCGTTCTGACTCTAGAGAACATTTTATATCTAAAAAGAACTTACTTCCTAACTCAGTTATTGGTCCCTTTAAAACAAAATACTTTTGGGCATAAATTACAGCAGTCTTAGGTCTAACAACCAATTTTTCTTTTACTGAATAATTTTCTTCAATATAAAAATTTTGTTTACAAAGATTATTTACATCATCTCTTAAATTTTATCTATCAGAGACATTAAAACAAATCCTACAAATGTGTAGGGAACAGGCAAATAATTGCAATGATGCGGTAAAGCTGGTAGCAGGAGCCAGTGGTGGGGTGTGCTAAACACTCTAAAGTGGTGACAGCTTTACAAGGAAGGAACACAACACAATACTGACGTTTCAGCCTGTGGCCTTCTTCAGAATACAAGGACAATGACAACAAATGGTGAAGCACAATTATCTATAACTACATGTTAGATGATCAAGTGGAGGGCAAGGAAAGTAGGATGTTGAAATAAGAAAGGAGAGAGAAGAGAGAAATGAATACTACATGAGGAGAGGTAGGATGGGCATCAAGATATATAAAATAGAAAAGAGAAAAATGTATAATAAAATGCACTTAGCTTAGAGCAGCAAGTCTGTCCTCCATGCTGGAACAAGTCAGAATGACGAGGAGCGTTAAGACTGTGTCTAGAAAGTAACACATGATTGAGACACGCAAGTTAAGAAGGACAAACGGATCTAGTGGCGGAAAAACCAATCGGGGGGAAGAGAGGGGGGGGAGAAAGATAGGCGAAGCTGCCAAACTACTGGGAAACGATGGTCAATGGTGAGAGGAAAGCTAGCGACCCAAAACCAAAGGCCCGGAGAGGCAAACCATGCCAATAAATCACTCGAACAATGCAAGTGAGAGATCCCGCGAGAGGTTAAAAGAAAGAGTGAATGAAAAGACAAAGTAGTGAACTGGGAGATGAATGAGAGAGATAGACTCTACAGAATGGAAGGCCTAGAACTGGAAGAGTTGAAAGGTAGGTCAATGAAGGGAGGGAGTGAATACCGGAGGAAGAGATAAGGAGAGGAAGAATAAGAAAGCCGGTATAAGTCAAGTAGATAAGGAGAAGGGCAGTAGAGTGATAGAGGGGTGGTCCAGAGGAAGTTAGTCAATCGAGAGGTAGGGAAGTATTAGAGGAGGAGGTATGGAGAGGAGGGATAAGAAGCAGGTATGTGAAAAGTGGATAGGAGGAGGGGCGGTAGGTCAGAAGTGAATAGAAAGAGAGGGAGTCTGGAAGAAGTGGAGTAATAGGGGAATGGTGCGCAAGAGGTATGAACCATAGGAGGTAAAGAAGTAGGGGAATGATAGAACAAAGGGGGATGATCCTAGGAGAGGAATGAAAGTGGACATCAGGATAAGGGGATACTGGAATAGTAGGTATAGAGGAGTAGTGACTACAAGTGAATAGAGAGGAAAGAGGTGAGCTAGGAGTAGATCAGCAGAGAGGTGGTGGGAAGAACGAGGACCAATAGAGGTGGGCAGAGAGATGGTACAGTCCAGGTGGAGTGATATAGTGATAAAGAGGTGAAGGACATGAAGGTAGTCAGAAGAGAAAAAAAAAGAGGGGGGGGGGTTAGGATGAAGAAGGCAAGATAGGGGTTACTCAAAGAGGATATGGAAAGCAGGGACGGACAAGGAGTAGAAGACCCAAGAGGTGAAATAAGAAGAGAAGTCCATAGGTGGGAGGATGGAGTCAGAGGAAGGAGGGTCCTCAGAGGGACAGGGATACATTGATGCCACAAGGGGTGAGGCACCCCAACGAGCGATCAGACGGTGCTCAAGTGAGCCGACTGTGGTGATCAGAGGAGCATGATACTAGGCCAGTTACCAAGACATCAGTCTTACCTAAATCCTACAAATGCTTCATACCTTCTGAACTGGAAGTCTGCTCTTGCTCTTTGTTTTGCTGGCAATGTCTTTCAGAATAGAAGCAAACGGTGTGACTCCAATTCCTCCACCAATTAGCACAGACACAGAATATCGGTACCAGTCCTGATGACTTTCACCAAATGGTCCATCAACGTATATCTAATTACAAATGTAAATTGTAAAAAAAAAACAAATTACCATTTTTATTGATACAAAATATCATCATTTATCAGTAACATGTTGTACAACATTGGCAATTAAGTTCTTTCATCTTACTCTGTCCAAATATCTTCTTGGTTAGATCTACTGCTGTCTATTCATTGTATTATCTTGATAACCAGGAGTTTCATGATATTCTATGCAAAATTATTGTTTAGATATAAAGAGGAAGGTGCTGATAATTAAAAAAATACATGTACACTTTCTCATGATAAATGTAGCTAATTTTACCTTAGGACGTGGTTTACTTCTTAAAGTGTTTGGGTCAAACAATCTACGCAGATTTGTAGTCCAAGGTCCCACTGCTCTGATGTGAAGACTCAGGTGTTCTTCATTGGGTGCTGAGGTCAAAGTGAATGGATGGTACTCTCCTTTTCCAAGTTTAGGACAGGCAATCCTGACCCACTGACCAGAGTGATAGTCAAAAGTCAGAGGTCTTTTAAACACAAGCTCTATAACACCTACAATTGAAAAGATACCCAAAAAAATGAAAACATCAGTCTCTCATTTCTAGTGAAACTAACTAATCTCAACCAATTTTACAATGATTTGAAATGAAGTACTTACCACTTAGCAGCCATAAAGAGTTTTTAGACCAGATCTATATAAATGTGACTCAATTGTAATTTATTTCTTATAGGTGATGGGGAATATATACTTTATAATAGTTTTAAAAATATTAGTGCTGCACAAGAAAATTTCAAAATTCAAAACAAACAAAGAAATTAGAGAAATCACTAATCAACCACTAATATCTTCAGTAATCAAGAAAAGATGATGGTCATATGTTGGATATGTGCTGAAGAGAGAAAATGCTTGCACAGAACAGAGACAAATGGCGAGACTTGATAAAAGATCTTTACAAGGATTGAAAACTGCTAGAATAAAAATTTAGATAAGAGAAAGAGTATCTGGGTCTATGCCCTATGGGCTGGCTATGGCTCGAAAGGTCAATAGATAGACAGACATGAAAATTTCAGGGTTTGACACCAAACTGAAGCTATGCAGAAACTTTTAATACATCTAAATACCTCCTCTGTTCTTTGATAGATTACTTGTCCTTACTGTGTTCACTCTACTATAGTTACTCCGAAATGCATTTATCTGAAGTGCAAGAACATGTCTTATCTAACTGACCTGAATACTACAAAAATGTGTTTAGATGCTTGTAATTTTGGCACTCACAAATGAATACGCCATGCTACCTGCAATGCCTTGTGGCATATGGGGAATATTGTATTAGTGCTCATATTTGTATACATAACTGCGGTCATATTAATTGGTGATGTGATCCGTATCACAACTGGTCACCCTATTCTCTCAGAGAAAATCTCTGCTACTCATTTTCAAAGACTGAACAACCCTGAAGCTGTGCTGGTCCAAAAAAAACATTCTCCAAATCTGCAAACCGAACCTACAAGGGTCAGTAGAACAGTGCTCAAACTACTTTACCACAACAGCTTGACTAATTATAAGGCAGGCAGTCTATATTAGAGAGCTCCAAAGCTGTTTCCCTAAAATAGAAATACATTTCATATGTTTTTAAAAACATTTGTTAATTCATGCTGCTACCTCCACCAAAAACTTCATTGCCACTGACTGGTAAAAGCTAAATTTTCATTCATAAATTAAATTTTATCTATTTATTTCATTTTCAGTTTTATTTTCATGAATTAATTTTATGAGGAAATCTATCTATCTATCTATTGACCTTTCGAGCAGTAGCCGGCCCATAGGGCGTAGACCAAGATACTCATTTCTCTTATCTGAATTTTTGTTCTAGCAGTTTTCAATTCTTTTAAAGATATTTTATCAAATCTTGCCATTTGTCTCTGTTCTGTGCAAGCAGCTCTATCTCATTGAGGGAGCCGAATCCTGCTGCTCTTGCCTCTCTCGTCAATGTTCTTCTCAGTGTCTCTCTGGGTCTTCCTCTTTTTCTCTTACCTGTTGTTTCCCATATGAAGGCTTGCTTTGCTATTCGGTTATTATCTCTTTATGAGGAAATACTGACATTAAAAGTTAAGCTTCTGCCTACCATGCAAATTTAGCAGATAAGAAATATACTAAACTCTGAATAATATCACTAATACTTATAATATCTATCTATCTATTGACCTTTCGAGCCGTAACCGGCCATAGGGCGTAGACCAAGATACACCTTCGCCTATATGAATTTTTGTTCTAGCAGTTTTCTTTTAAAGATATTTTATCAAATCTCGCCATCTGTCTCTGTTCTGTGCAAGCAGTTCTATCTCATTGAGGGAGCCGATTCCTGCTGCTCTTGCCTCTCTCATCATGTTCTTCTCAGTGTCTCCCTGGGTCTTCCTCTTTTTCTTTTACCTGTTGTTTCCCATATGAGGGCTTGCTTTGCTATTCGATTATTATCTCTTCTCATCACATGATTATTATACTTATAATATACATAGCATAAATTATACCTGAAGGCAGGAGTGTTGCCTTGTGAACAGGCAGGAGTATTTTGTTTCGACTGATGGACACCAGCTTGTCAAGGACAAAGAGCACCATAGGACCCAAGAAATACCATGGCCATAATGGTGGTTGAACCAGCCGTTGATGTCCATGAAGAAACATGAGAAAGTACACCGCAATGTACAAGCTGTGGATCAGTAGTACATAATAATGCAATTGTTCTTTTAAACAATTTAATCTATTTACGAAAAGGAAACATAACATTAATTGCTATAAAGGACAACACAAAATATAATGTGACAATACTAAAAGATTGGTAGCAAGAAACAAAGAAATATAGGAAGGAGTTATTGGAAGATTTAACAAAAAGAGACTCAAGATGTAACAGAGCTTGTCAAGTTATCGGACAGATCACTACTGTTGAACAAAGAAGTAATGTTAGAAGCGAAGTGAGCTATATATAAGACTGTCTTTATTCCAACATTGTGCTACCAGTGCAAGCCATGGACCTTAGAATCGAGAACTATTAGAAAAATAACCACCACAGATATGAAGTGTGTCACATGTCAGGAAACAGTCTGAGAGATAAGATCAGAAATAAAGAGTTATGAAAAAGACTAGGAACGAAACCAGCTACTGAATACATAAAACAACAACAGATCAAGTTGTTCCAACATGTGATCACAAAGAACTAAATCTAACACAATGAGTCACAAACAAACAATTTGAGAACACCAGACCAAGAAAAAGGTGGAAACACTCTGTGGTGTAACTGCAGAAGAGCAAGAGTGAAAAAAAGAAAGAAAGAAAGAAAGAAAGAAAGAAAGAAAGAAAGAAGAAAGAAAGAAAGAAAGAAAGAAAGAAAGAAAGAAAGAAAGAAAGAAAGAAAAGAAAAATGTTCCAGTGCATAATTTTCTTCAGAAATGCTGAAACATTAATAGTTGATAGAGAAAACTATTACCATTGCCATCATTAAGCCAAACTAATAAAGATAAAAATAAAAATAAAGACAAGCATTTTATAACATTACTTCAACACAACAGAACATAAACACAAGACAAAAGAAAATAAATTAACAGCCAATAAGTTCTTTGAGAACACACTTTGATTCTGATTTATCAAAGAAACACAAGATTCTCTAAGTACCGTGATCGTAAATATAAATTATCATGCCTCCACAACTTTTTTTTTCTGTACTTGTTTATTAATTCAATTTACTTTTTACTTTCTTAAGTTCTCTGGTATCATTTTTCTTCCTCTATCTCTTTCTCCCTCAAATTGTACAGTTATTTGCTGCAGCTGTCCCCATCTCATTACATGAAAAAGAGCAATGACTCTTTCCTTTTGATGTTAACAATATGCTTCCTTTTTCACCTCAGCCACACTGCCTCATAATTCACATATGGTATTCTTAACATTCCTCTGTAAAATCTGAACTGCAGTACTGCAGGTCTGTTCAATCTGTCATGGCACTGCACTAGTAGGAAGGCAGGATTGAAAGAAAACTTTTAATTACCATTGCAAATTGTAAAAATAACTTTACATCTTTTAGGCTTTGAGTACTAAAACTTTCAACTTCTGCAGTCATTTCCAACTGCACAAAGAAATGAACATGTTTTTACAACCAAAGACGTCTACCAAATAAATTAAAAGTTATTGTAAAAAAATCTGAAATGAGTTAATAATATATTTGCTTACTTGTGAGTGCTCCTGAAATATTTGAACACATTTCTCCTGGCATATGGCATTGCAAAGACATACATTACAACAAGGACTAGAATTAAAGCAATTCCTGTGAGGCCTGCAAAATAATATCAATATAACATGTTCTTTTAGATTGTAACAAACAGTTTATTAGAACCATCAGGACTGTTCATTCAATATTTGATATCTCTCTATTTTCATGAATTATAATTATTCACAAGAGAATTTGTCTATGAATCAATATCATGTGATGCATGATAGAAAGTACCATGATATTATTTTGGTCTAAATAAAGGACTTGGTTATGAAACGTTACGTGGGATCACTATCACTGCACTATGGATACATACATAGAAGACTAGAATGTAAGTTTTGAAATAAAACTGGGAAAAGAAATGGCCATCATTTTTTCAGACATTTCTACATGTTATTGAATTCCTCATCTCAATTTATCAAAGACCCATTCTTTTCCCCTGGGTCAACAGGAAAGCGTTAGGCTAAGATTGAACTCAAATTCACTTTATCACCAAGCAGCATCTAATGACAACACTATTAAAGTTCTTAAATAAGCGCAGTGATATCATTACACCCTACACATCCATTATACCTGCTGCTAAACTACTTTTATCAGACACTGTGAAACATTTAACACTTCTGTGGTATCTTATGACATAGAAATTATCTCTGCATTCTGTAAAGTGGACATCTCAAACATAATCATAAACTTGGCAGCTATATTACATACATTAACATATTAACACATTGGGCAATTAATCAAATTTATTAACATATATATGATCAAAATTAAAATTGTAATTTACCTGTAATTGTTTGATATGTCCAGTAATGAAAACTAGCAAGAACATCAGTTCTGTTAAATGAAAAATCAGAAGTAACAGGTGAGAAGCAATTAATGGATACTAAATGAGCAAATGCTTAAACATTTCTTTATTAGAATTAGATTAATGAATCTAAGAAGATACTTCCTCAAAAACTAGTAAATCTATAATTAGGTTGCCATAATCTTCAGAGCTGAAACTGAGACAACCAGGGTCTTTTTAGATGCGAAACCATGACATGTCTTGCAAGCATAAGAAAACTCTTTGATGCTATGCAAATTTTGATAACACAGTTAATTCTGCCATTACTAATTTACCTTATTCTAATAATTTTGACACAAAATAACTGTCCATTCTGTTTGAAGTGATTGCAGGATACATATTCAATTTATGTTTTACACTTTCTATAAGATCTATTACGTCCACTCTCCCCCCTTATGCAATGGAAATGTAACATTTACACATTTTGAACTCTGCTTCTGCCTTGTTTAATGAAAACCGTTCTATAGAATATTTGTTTTGGAAAGAACACTTACTATTTGGCATTTCAAAATAAAAATAAATCCACTCATAGAATGCTTAATCAACAGCTTATATTACAACTTCAGTCACAACTGACAGTAATCAACTAAACACAGAGAAAGAATGAAAGCAAAAATTCTGCACTTGGGGAGAACATTTGAAGTTAGTTGCCACCAATCTGCCAGCAAATTCCATATTGTTATTATTAATTAGGTGTCATTCTGTTGTTTTTAATTCACCGCTATCATAGAGCAGTACATAAATAGGAAATTTTACAAAAAACACTGTCTCATACTCTAACAATTTCTCACTGCGGATTTTCAAAATGAACCTGCTTAGGCAAGATATTTTACAGGTAAAAAACCAGAACAAATAGGTGTCCCAAAGACATTTTTCAGGACAGTGAATTGTTTCATTAAAAACCAGGACTGCCCCAGAGAACGGGGACGTTTAACAACCCTATCTAAAATATTACTACCATTATGACTTTTAATCAATTTATCCAGTATCTGGTCTATACTAAGGGTTTTTTATGGAGCTGGAGAAAAAGTTCTCAAGCCAGCCCAGTGTAGTCATTATGGGCTGTTTAGGTCATAACTTTTATTTCAAACCCTAACAGAAACAGCTTTTTGACTACACTATGATTTAAAACTGCTTTAATTTATTTTTGGAGAATGACAGGCTTTTATATACATCAGTCACCCACTATTGCAAAGGGAATTCTATCAATGATATTTTAGGTATTTTATCCCAGTTATTTATGTTTTAAATATCTTTCAATATAAAATAAGGAGTAAGACAGTGATGCATCCTATCACCAAAAGCTTGTTCAATCTATACACGAGTAAATCTTTAAAAACATCAGAGATGCCAGGCCTAAACATAAATGGAAATATAATCAATAACATAAGATATTCTGATGATACTGTATTACTAACAGAAAATCCTAAAGATCTACAACAATTACTTAATGAAATAAACATGACAACCAAAAATATAGATTAGATATAAATATCAAAAAGACTAAAACTATGATCATAAACAATGATAATGCTCAAAACCTACAGTGGATATCAAAGGTGCAGGAATAGACCTGGAGACAGTTCAGAGCTACAACTGTATTGGAAATACTATAACCAGTGATGGAAAATGATAGAATTGAAATAAACAAAAGAACAGAGATGGCAAAAAGTAATTTTAATGTTATGAAAATATACTTAACATGAAAACAAATAACACCAGGGCTAAAACTAAAAATATCAAAATGTTACATCTTCTCAACATTACAGTATGGTGCAGAAACATGAAGATTATACAAGAAAATAGAACAGAAAATTGAAGCCTTTGAATTGTGGATTTATAGAAGAATAGGTAGAATTGGATGGAAAGAAAAGAAAACAAACGATGAAGTCTTAAAACAACTGAAAAGGAAAAGAGAATTCATCATCATCATCATCGTGTGCCCTCTCCGCAATGAAGGTTGGCTACCATGGATCGCCATTCTACTCTGTTTCTTGCTTTGATGGTGCAGGCTGGCATAGATTGACTTGTCCATCTTTTGATATTACTCGTCCATGTTAGTCTTGGTGTGCCTCTGCCTCTTTTGCCTTGTATTTTTCCTTCCAATATTACTTTTAGTAGGCTGTTGTGTCTTTTAACATGCCCCAAACATTTAATTTGTCTTGTCTTAATTGTGTTCAGCAGTTTTCTTTTTATTTTCAATTGTTTAAAACTTCATCGTTTGTTATCTTTTGTTTCCATCCAATTCTACCTATTCTTCTATAAATCCACATTTCAAAGGCTTAAATTTTCTGTTCTGTTTTCTTGTCTAATATCCATGTTTCTGCACCATACAGGAATATTGAGAAGATGTAACATTTTGCCATTCTTAGTTTCAGCCCTGCTGATATTTGTTTTGTTGTTAGTATATTTTTCATGGCATTAAAATTACTTTTTGCCATACCTATTCTTTTGTTTATTTCAGTTTTGCATTTTCCATCATTGGTTATAGTATGTCCTAGGTAGTTGTAACTCTGGACTGTCTCCAGATGTATTCCCTCAGCTGTGATATTTAATTGTAGGTCTTGAGAATTTTCTTTGTTTATGATCATAGTTTTAGTCTTTTTGATATTCATTTCTAGTCCATATTTTTTGCTTGTTGTGTTTATCACATTAAGTAATTGTTGTAGGTCTTTAGGATTTTCTGCTAGTAGAACAGTATCATCAGCATATCTCAGGTTATTGATTATCTTTCCATTAATGTTTAGGCCTGGTATCTCTGAGATGTTTTTAAAGATTTGCTCAGTGTATAGATTGACACCAGTTCTGACCTATGGAAGTGAATCATGGACAGTAGACAAACAAATGAAAAGACGATTAGAGGCCACAGAGATGGGATTTCTCAGAAGAATGTTGAAAGTTCCCTGGACAGATAAAAAGACCAATGAGGAAGTTCTCAAAGAGGCCAACACAAAAAGGGAGCTCTTAAAAAACATCAGAAAGAGGCAATCAACATTTTTTGGGCACATCATGAGAAGAGGAAAGTTGGAATACTTGGTTACAACTGGCAAAATAAAAGGAAAGAGAGATCGCGGATGACAAAGAGAGAAAATACTGGATAGCTTGGTGTCATGGCATGGAAAACAGTCAACAACAGAACTGATACGATGCACTGTAGATAGAAGATTGTGGAGGGACATGATCGCCTACGCCAACCGGCAGGGTACATGATGATGATGATAGATTGAACAAGCTTGGTGATAGGATGCATCCTTGTCTTACTCCTCTTTTTATGTCCATGGGTGTAGAGTTCTCCTTGTTATATCTTATTATTGCTGTTTGCTCCCAGTTCAAATTACATATTAGTCGTATGTCTGCATCGTCTAGGTTTATATCCTTTAGGCAGTCTATAAGTTGGTTATGGTGTATTCTATCGAAAGCTTTGGTGTAGTCTATAAAGCAGGCATATATTGGTTTGTTTACTTCTGTGTACTTTTCAATCAATGTTCTCATGCTGAATATGGCTTCTTTTGTCCCACTATTTTTCTTGAATCCAAATTGTTGCTCCTCTAATTCAGTATTGATTTTAATCTTAATCCTTTCATGCAATGAAAATTGATGTTTTTAGATCATTTGGTATGTATCCTGTATGGTATATGTCATTGCATATGTCTGTGATCACTTCGATGCCAACTCTTCTAGAGCCTGTATCATCTCTATCTGTATATTGTCAGGCCCTGCTGCTTTTCCCTTTTTCATTGTTTTTATGGCTTTTTCTACTTCAGATTTCAGGATTTTATAGTTGTATGTACATTTTATGTCTGGCTTTTTGTCCCTTTCGTCATGAAATAATTCTGTTATATATTCTTGCCATCTATCTATTATATCTCTATTGTCTGATAGCATTCTTCCCTCTTTGTTTGCTATACATCCGATTCCTGCAGCTTTTTTGTCTTTATTCGTCATTCTCTTTATTTCTGTGTGCATCTCTCTTAGGTTTTGTTTAATTTCTATAGTTTTGATTTCTAGACATCTTTGGTTGAGCCAGTCTTCTTTTGCCTTTTTGCATATTCTCCGTATTTCATTGTCTATATCCTTGTATCTGGCAGTGTTTTTCGCTTGTCTTCTTTCTTCCATTTTTTCTAATATTTTGTCTGTTATCCATTTTTTATTTTTGCTACTTTCCTTTTTGGGCAAGGTGTTGCAGGATTCTTGCATGCTAAAAGAGAATTACTAAACACACTTCAAACAAAACAAATGAGATTTTTGGAGCATGTTAAAAGACACAGCAGCATGCTAAAAGTAATCTTGGAAGGGAAAATACAAGGTTAAAGAGGCAGAGGTAGACCAAAACTAACATGGACGAGTAACATCAAAAGATGGACAAGTCAGCCTATGACAACCTACACTATCATTGCAAGGGACAGAGCAGAATGGCGCTCCATGGTAGCCAACTTTTGGTGTGGAGACGGCACTCAATGATGATGATGATCATATTTATTTATTTAAAAAAAATAAAGAAAAGCAAGTGCAACCGAGCAAGTGATAAATGTTTGTAATTAATATAAGAAGCAAAGAAACAATTGAATATTGAAAGAAAGAGAAAATTTATTATACAATAAATAAATATTTGTTTTACTTCTGTGTAATAATCTGACTTAATATTTGTGACACGTTATTAGTTAATCAGTAACAATATGAGTATGCCAGTGAATCATTTTAATCTGAATCACTTTGTGGCGCAAAGAATATCGGTGGTCTGTAAGCAAATACTGTTACATTTTTTTTATTTTATAAACACAAAAACAAGGCAAAACTGTAAAATTTGTTCTTTCTACAATATTAAACTAATAGCAAGCTCAGTCACTTGATACTAAGGCTGTTAGGTTCAAGGATTCAGTTGTTAGTTTAGTCATTTCATGTTTTGTTATTTTTTCTATTTTATTTACTTCATTAACTTAGTGAACTTTTAAAAAAATAAAAATTGAATACTTTATTTTATATTATATTGCATAATTTCTGACAAAAACTACTTTCCCGCTACTTAATAATTTTATCAGATAATTGAAAGAAAATGCATAATAAATAATCAATATATAATGTACATCATCTTAATGCTATCTTTTCAGTGATCCATCATAATATCCAAGTTTCAATTCAAATCTTCAGATTACATGATCAAATTGGTATTTATGGATAAAGTCTGAAAAAAAAACAGTTTCAGTATGGAACCATTTCAAAATTTAGTAAATCATTTTTTAAAGTATATAATCTAGTAATTCTGAGTGTGTCTGTTTGTGTATGGCAGCGTCACCCCTGGGCAACGACTTTAGCTGGCCGGCCAAACTATGGAGACCAAATTAAGAAAGGAAGTCTCCCTTCTATGGTACACACATCTGCTGACAGAAAGGGTAGAGGATTGACTCAGTTAACAACAGTCACAAAGGCAGGAGCTTAAACTGCCTGGTATCGAGCTCAGGGCACAACAGACCTAAAGTGTTACATGGCCAGAACCAATCAGAAAGCAATAGCAAACTACTGATATAAGACTGCCAAGAAATCATGACAACAGAAGAGGTGGGAGATCTGGATAGAGATCGAGATTCTTTCAAACGGGTTGTGGTGAATACAAAGTTCTGCAAAGAACATATGATCTGATGATGATATAATCTAGTCGTTATACTGTATTTTATTATCTATTTTCATGGGAAATAAAAATGAAAATTTCTTACGCTCTGAAGTATTCTCTAAAATAGCAGTTCAGGTCATCAGATGATTGAGTGCAGATGTGATAGAAGTTGATCACATGACCTATAACATGCATGACTGTAAAAAAAAACATGAAAGGGTCAATGGCAGAAATTAAAATAAAAGCATAATAATGATTAATTAATTAATAGAACTAACATCTTTGTGGCTGTTGCATCTTTTCTGCAATACTCAAACAAAACAAATAAATACTCAGTAATTTTCACCAGATGATTAGATCAGTAACAAAAAAGAAGTAATTATATTATTAAATGAACAAATGCCTAAATTTCTGTCTATCACAACTGTTGAATCTTTAAGAAAACTCTTCCTCAAAAGCTTGTGGTTCAATTAGCTCACTGATTACACTTATCTCTTATTTCTTTACTAAATTTTTGCTGCCACTTGTACCATACCTCTATTTGCAAATTCTCACAATCTCCAGGGTTAAATTTCTATAATAACCTCTAAGTTTAAAATTTACATTTTATATTCTTCTTTCTTTTTCTTTGAGATTGTTAAATTAACTCTTCCCATACGTTTCGCCGCACTGTGCACCATGCCGATTTCGTCAGCGTACATTTCGCCACATAGTGCACCACACTCAAATTGATTAGTGCGAACACCACCAAACCATATTCATTTTACATGTCTTGTATCATCTTGGTATTGGTGAAATCTAGTACCTTGTTCAATTATCTAAAAATTCATATATAATATGTTATATAAATATGTAGATTGATTCTTAATACCATGAAAAATTTTGTCTCTGAAATCTCTTCCATTGTGTTGATAAAAAGCTTCCATACAGAAAGAGTTAATATATAACTTTAATTACCAGTACCCTATACCTGAGAAGAGCACAGCAATGAAAGCAATGTAGATATGCATGTCATGGAAACTGTCAAAAGGGATGAAGCGATGTAAAAATGTCTCTCTGAAAAAAAAAAGAAAAACGTACAAGCAAATTCACAACTGATAACATTCATATTTGGATGTTTATAATTAATGTTATACTTACTTAATAATGACATATGTTAAGATAAGGGTCTCCCACACATAATCTTGTTTTGCTTTATCAAGTATGATGTGAAGGTTGTGAGAAATTGAAATCATTTTTTTATCATGCTGGTCATAGTCTGGAGATTGAGAACAAACTCAATGCATTTGAAGACAATGCCTAAAAAAGATACTTAGCATCAAATGGAATGAATTCAAGACTAATCTAACACTGAGATAAGGGAAATGCTATGCTTATTATTTACTAAAATGGGAAACATCAGATCAGAGGAGAAGAGAATGACCTCAAGAAAAAATGAAAGAACAAAAGAGGCAAGGTTAGCAGGCATAGGCTCTCTATGATCAAATAGCTCATCCAGAATAGAGACATTTAGCAGGTGCCTCTACGAGCCATAGTCTAACGACACTTGCAGGATCAAGAATCAAGTCATTGTTATCAGATGTTACTGTAGAATTTCTGTTACAGTTTTATATATCTGACTCTTGGTCCTCCTCTTGTCCTGAGACAGATTGTTGGCTCAACCATCAAAATGCTCATCAACTGATTGTTCCTGTCCCGTACTGAATGAACGTATTGTACTCTCGTCCTCTGAGGATCTTTTTACTGCATTTAGCCATTATGGTCCCCTGTTACAGCATTCTTTTCACATGTATGTTTTCCTCTGCTACATTGTCCTCTTCTTATGAGAGCTGGCAGGCCTACTGCAAAATAGTTTGGCCATGTGATAATACAGAAACTTCTAAATAAAACACAGTGAGCCTTCTAAAGATGATACAAGAACACCACATTCAAATGACAACCATGAAAAAGATAGTTTGTGAGAATATTAGAAACAATAGGAAACATAACATTAAAAACAGCAGGAGAAGCCAATAGAAGAACAAAATACTGCAAACTGTATCTCCCTTTGCCACTGAAAAACAAACAGGGATGGAAAGCTAAAAGAAGAATTATATGAAGATAACAAACATACAAATAAAAACTAGTCTAAACATAAATAGACATAAGCAAAACTAAATACCTGAAAAAGGTAAGGGTATTGCGGCTCATGGTTACAAGGAGACTGGCATAGGCAAACATCTGGACACTTGCGGCTCCTCTGGTCACTGACACACCATAGCCAGCTAAACGGCGCAGCCCTGCATGCTCACGCTCATAGGAATAGTCTGTTGGACATTTCAAGAAAATTACCATGGAGTAACATGCCTGCTGATGTACATGATAAGTCTCTCAATGGCCTTTTATCTCTACAGCTGCTTATAAATTCTGTTGTTGACATTCCACCAAATTTTTCTTTTAAACTGTTTTGTAATTTTCCTCTTTGTTTCCCTCTGTCACTTCCTCTGTTTCCAGTTGTCCTAAGATATTTTAGATGCTACCTTCACATCACATGGCCCAGAAAATGATGAAAATTCCTTCTGTTGTTGGAAATTAGCTTTCTTTTATCTTTGATCTCTTTAACACATAATCTTTACTCCTTTTTAACACATTCCTGTAGCCCCCAATGATTTTCTTGTCTGTTGTCCTATTGTCCAGAATTCACATTGAAGACCAGCTCCAAATAATGCTGAACAATTTTTTTCCTGATTTCCATTGAAATTTGGAAGAGAATTGAATTCCACGGTCACATTATAAATAATTTGCGATATGCGGATGACACAGTGTTAATAGCAGAGACAAAGAATGAACTACAAGAAATGATAGACATAATAGTAAAAGAAAGCAGCAAAAAAGGTCTCAGTCTGAATAGCAAGAAAATAGAAGCAATGGTCATATCGAAGAAACAATCATCACTGTCATTCAGCATAAAATAAACAGGACAAGTCTGAAACAAGTGCAATACGTCAAATACTTGGGCACAATAATAACATAAAATGGAAGATGCACCACAGAAATAAAAAGCAGAATAGCTCAGGCCAAAATAGCATTTCAGAAAATGAAAAATATCTTATGCAACAAATCTATGTCATTAGAAATGAGAAAGAGAATTCATCTGTGCTATATAGAACCAATTTTGACCTATGGAAGCAAATCATGGACAGCAGACAAACAAATGAAAAGATGGTTAGAGGTAACAGAGATGGGATTTCTCAGAAGAATGTTGAAAGTTCCATGGACAGCTAGAAAGACCAATGAGAAAATTCTCAAAGATGCCAACACAAAAAGGGAACTCCTAAAAAACAGAAAGAAACAATCAACATTTTTTGGGCACATCATGAGAAGAGGAGAGTTGGAATACTTGGTTACAGCTGGCAAAATACAAGGAAAGAGAGATCGCGGATGAAAAATGAGAGAAAATACTGGATAGCTTTGTGTCATGGCATGGAAAACAGTCAACAACAGAACTGATACGATGTACTGTAGATAGAAGGTTGTGGAAGGACATGATTGCCTACTACGCCAGCCAGTATCGCACTTGATGATGATGATGATTTCCATTGATAAAAATGTATATCTTTCTCAATTTTTGGATGTCTCCTTTGCCTGAGCTATTCTACACCTCACCTTTTTTTACATCTACCTTCTGAAGGTAACGTTGTTAAAAAATATTTGTTTTCATTTTTCTTTTTTTCTTTTTCACTTCCTCTTGTACCCATTTGAGTGCCAAGGGCGATACAAAATTCTGATTCTCGCCCTTTTGGTGGCTTTAATTATTGCTGATTAGTGTTGTAGCATTTCTTTTATGTTGTCTGTCCATCTTATTCTGTATATCTTATTCTTAGTCTGCCTCTTTCTTTTCTCCTTTCTTCTTTTTTTAATATATGCTTTGCATGGTATCTAATCACATGGCATTCATTAAATTATTCCTTCACATCTTTCTTTTTTCTTCACTTCTTCTTGTACCCATTTGGGAGCTGAGGGAGATACAAAGTTCTGGTTTTTGTCCTTTTGGTGGCTTCAATCATTGAGATGTTTTTGTAGTGTTTCTTTGATGTTATCTGTCCATCTTACTCTGGGTCTGCCTCTTGCTCTTCTCCAATCTTCTCTTTTAATATATGCCTTGTGTGGTAAGGAATCACATGCCATTCTTTCTAGATAGGAAAAACCATGTTATTTTTTGCTTCTGTATGTAGCTATTCATTTGACTATTTTAATACTGACCTGCTTACTTTAATTACTTCAAGAAAATAAAAAATAAAAACATAAATGTATATTAAATTATTTAGTTATTTACATAAATGAATAATTATAATTTAATGATGGTGACACAGGTACTGAGGTGATTTTATTAAATCTTCTTGGTTACTTTTTTGCCTACCCTTTTTCCATAAAACCTTTTTAACAGTATTAATCATCATCATCAATATTAATCTTTCAATTCCACAAGAAAAACAAACCATCTCTTTTCATTCTTATCTGACAGTAATATATTCAGTTTCATTCAAGTTTGCTGCTGTGAATACTAAAATAAAGTCCATACTGCAAAGATTTTCAAATCACATATCTTAGCCAGCACCATCTCATTTCTTCAATTCTCTCACTAATGATGTTTGATTAATTATTTTCATTTCTTAGAAGTAGCCCTATCCTATCATGTTCCCTTTTCTCTTGTTGTAAACATCAGACTTCAATGCTAGCTTCAGCAATTTACAGCACTGTGGTCTGCAGATTTTCCACACTTCTGAAGATCTTAATCACTCAGAGCAGTCATTACTGGCCAGATTTTGTCGCTGACTTGTACAGACTGCAACATCGGAGAATGTGTTCTCCTACATATTGACCACAGCAACAAAGAACAACTACTCTAAGCACGTGATTTTGTTCATGTGTTGTTTAATTATGTTATGTTCAGATGCCAGTCTGATGATTATGATTAGACTTTCTGCTTTCCTGGGGAAAGTCTTAGAAAGTTTTATGTTTATAAAAATTTGGGTGAGAGAAGTGTAGAATTATCACCTTAATATTGAAAGACTTCACTGTACATTAAAGTTAATAAGAAAATTCCAAAACTCAAAGTAAAGTGTACTTTATAAATATGAACAATTTTGTGAGATTGTTCATCGCTTGTAAATTCAGTAAAACTTTAAGTTTAATTCAAATAAATACCAAAATTTACATGCACTTACAATAGGCCCTCTCAACAAATATACCAATCACAATAAGTGTGTACAAAACAACCCAGAAAATCTGTCTTTTATGGTTGTCAATATAGCGAGTCCATTTCTTCATAAAATTTTGGAATTTGCTCTTTGGGGCAGTTTCAAGTTCTGATTGCAGCCTGACACCAATATCCTTGTTGGTAACCATACTTGAAGGACGAGCATTATTTCTGTTGATTTATTGGAAATAAAGTAATGCAATTTCTCCTTTACAAACAATTTTCTAAACAATAAAGACACACACATGCATACACACACACTCACATATACTTACATATACTTACATATGTATCAGTTAGGAATGAATTACCAAATAAAACAATGTGTTAAGCAAAGGTGTGTACTATCAACGGTTTTAAAACCATCTCTGGAGACATCTACTTCTGTACAAGATCTGATGGCTCCTTATTCACTCTAGCACATCTGAGGTCAAAATTTAAAACAACTGAGATCCTAATCAAGTAGCTTCTATTTGATGATGATGCAGCACTGGTTGTTCACAATGAATCCGTCCTGCAGGCAATGATTGACAATCTAGCTAGATCATTGTGATTTATTCTCCCTGTCAATAAGCATACAAAAGACTATGATGCTTCAACAAGGTGTAGTCAGTCCTGCAGCTATATCATTAAATAACACACACCTTCAATCTGTGAGAAAGTTCCCCTATCTTGGTTCTATGGTTACAGCCACTGTCTCCCTTGAAGAAGAAATAGGTTCCCTGGTTGGAGAGGCAACTTCCACATTTGGTGGGCTTGAGGATAGGGCATGGGCCAGCACCAAGCTGGCACTCAGGACTGGGATTCGAGTTTGCCAGAGTTGTATGTTTGGTGCACTTCTGTGCTGTTCAGAGGCTTGGGTTGCCTGTGCGGGGCAGAAGAATAGGTTGGACAGCTTTATTGTGTGTTACCTTCAAGGATTGTGAACATTGGATGGCAGGACAGAGTTGCTGGCTTCGGTATCTTGCGATGAGCTGGGACCCCATCCATCGTGGCAACACTTGGATTGGAGGTCATGGGTGGGGTGCATGGGTCAACATGCGGGGAGAATGGCGGACATTCATGTTCCCAGGTGGGTATTGTGTAGCGGGCTGGAGGGGGGTGGGGGGGAGACACTAGTGCTGAGGTGTAGGGATGTTTGCAGGGCTTCCTTGGGGGAGTTCTCTATCAGTGGGGGAGACTGGGAGGGTCAGACTGCAGATCATGGTACATGGAGAAAGGAGATAAAAGGTAGCACAGCAGCTTTTAAGGCAATGCTGATATTGAGTTCAGAGGGCAGAGGGTGGAGACAGAATGGGTCCAGGCACCATGAGTGGATCATATTTGTTCTGCGGATGGATCTGTCTGTCTTGGCCATGGGGGAGGCTGTTCAGCGAAGCAGCATCCAGCATGGGACACTAATGAATGTTCCAAACTAATGACTTGTCATGATTGCTTACCAACCGTCTGTCAATACACCAAAGGTCATATATGTACTATCACCATATTTATTTAATATGCACAGTGAGATTAGACTAAAATCCATAAATGATATACCTGAAATACCAGATAGTGAACACAATGTCAACAACCTGAGTTAAGCTGATGACAAAGTCTTAAATGCCGTGAGTGGTGAAAAGTTAAAAAAATTATTGAAAATATAATGATAAACAATAAAGATAAGGCCTTAGCCTCAACAACAATAAGGCTGAAGTAATGGTTTACAATGAAGAAAAAGACATCTAAAAGCACAACTAAAGTAAATAGGAAATATTTAAACAGGTGAGTGAACTCAAATACCAAGGACTGATTTTAACTTCTCATGTTAAATGTATGCCAGACATTACTGCAAAATAGCAGAGGCAAAGGCTGCATTCCAAAAAATGAGAAGGATAGTATGCAATCCATTTTTGCTAATAGAAATAAGAAAAAGAGTTCTTCAGTGTCACGTGGAGCCAAGCCTGACATGGACATTAACCCTGGACAAGTGAAAAACAGATAAAAATATAATTGAAGGCCATAGAAATGTGATTTTACAGAAGAATTTTGAGAAAACCGTACAGTAAAAATGAACAATGAGACTGTTTTAAATAAGACAGGAGCAAAAAAAATATTCTTATTTCCAACATCAGGAGGAAACGGTAATCATATTTTGGCCATGTTATATGATAAATGAACAGCTGAAATATATTGTGACAAATGTAAACATTGATGGAAAAAGAGATACGTGGACCTGGCATAATACTGACCACATTACCATAAAATGTGTCAACAGTCAACAAATTATGGGCAACTTTCAAAGGAGTGCTGATATCAAATTCAGAAGACAAAAGGCGCAGGAGAAAGGAGATGAGGCCAGGCACCATGAATACATCTTGTTCGTTCTGCAGATGGATCTGCTTGTCCAACATTGGCAGATTCAGCCCATTAGAGAAGCTGTTCAGAAAAGCAGCATCCATCATAAGACACTAATATTTTTACTAAACTACTGACTTATCATGATTGCTTGATACCAACCATCTCTCAAAATGCTAAAGGCCATATTATTATTGACATTACATAAATAAGACAAATGTAATGACAATATCAAAAGCAACACAAGACACCAACATAATGATAGATAGCAATATCCAAAAACAAGTGAAGGAATTCAAATATTTAGGCAACACCCTGACATATAACAACATGCAAGCATCAGAAATAGACTCAAGATTTAACAAAGCTTGTCAAGTTATCGGACAGATATCACCACTACTGTCAAACAAAGAAGTAATGTTAGAAGTGAAGTGAGTTATTTATAAGACTATCTTTATCCAAAAGCTGTGCTACCAGTGTCAGCCATGGCCCTTAGACTCAAGAACTATTAGAAAGTTAACACCAATAGAAATTAAATGTGTTAGATCCATGACAGGAAATAGCCTGAGAGATAAGATCAGAAAAGTATAGTTACGAAAAAGACTAGAAACTAAATCTAATGCAACAAACACTATGAGAATACCAGACCAAGAGACTAACCAAGATAAAAGGTAGATAAATGGAATATTAGAAACACCCTGAGGTATAATAGCAAAAGAGGTCAATAGAAGAGCAAGAAACCGTGAACTATATCTTCCCTTCATGCCGAAGGGCAAATGAAGAGGGAATGAAGAAGAAAAAAGAAAATTGACAAAACTGATAGACAACATTAGTACTAAAAAATCAGGAGCTTCATGATCTCCTAAGCAAGCTTATTGTTCAGATAAAATGACGATGGCACTGATAATAAAACATATAATTTTTTCTATGATAAAAGACATTTCAAGAGACTAGTATGGTTGGAACAATATAATTAATAAACAGCTGCAGAGAAAGAAAACGTAGTGGAGAAACATGATTATCTACACCAGCTGACTTTTTTTGATGATTGTGATAGGATGTATGCAAACAAATCCAATGATCTACAGGATCAATAAAAGCCTTACTGTCAGTGGTATATATATATATGAACAAAAAACTAAAATAGTATGACATTTTAAAAGATCTACAGACCTTTCTAAGGCCATTTTGCAGGGTACAGTATCAGACAAAAGAAGACACTGCAGGCAGAGAAAGTGGTGGAAAGACATTAGAAAATGGACACGATTAACCTCAGAAAGCAGCTCTTAATTGTGAAGGTTCAAAGCAAAATGTGAAGACATCATCACGAGTCCCCTAACAATCACAATAATGAATGAATGCTGAAAGTGCTACAAACACTCAGTAAGTCTCTCCTCCCTCACCTCCAAATCATTGAAAGGATGAATTCAACCATTTAAACATTTACAGCCAAGCCAACAAACTTACCAACTTTATGTACAAAAATCATTTTCCTTCTGGCCACAACGCTATATACAGGGAAGACAATCTTATTTTTATTTCTCATTCTAGTTCTAAATTATTTTTTTATTGTTTATTATTTTTTATTTTAACATATCTGTGTATGTGTTGTATGTTTGTTCCTGCTGAAGGCCTATTGAGCCAAAACGTCATTTAAATTTGTGTTGTCCATTAATTACAAAAAGCTTTAACCATACAATTTTTTTCTATTCTTTTGATTTCACCCACAAACTTACTCCTATGCTACTGACACCTTCATTATGTATACAACATGCAAAGGTATTCATTTCAAAAATGAAAATTAAGAACATATTGTACAATCTTACGTGTATCCATCAATGAAAGACTTGGCTCTCTCTTTCACAGTTTTTCTTTTACCAAGGATTGCTGTCTCACCAGCCACTGTTGATAATGAAACAAATATTTGGAAGAAATGTATTACTTATATTCAACTGTTAAAAGTATTATAACACCTAAAAGTTTTAAATTCTTGTTTTAATCATATCTGTAATTACTAAGGATGGAAACTGGGTGGTTTAGAGATCATCATCATCAAGTACCGTGCCTACTGGCGTAGGTGATCATGTCTCTCCACAATTTTCGATCTCTGCAGCTATTTATCATTTCTGTTGTTGACCTTCTGCCAAGCCATTCTCTTAAGCTGTCTGTTATTTTTTCTCTTTGCTTCCCTCTATCTCTTTGTCCCTCAATTTTTCCAGTTGTTACAATATATTTCAGTTGTTCTCTTCTCATTACATGGCCAAAAAATGATGATTGTCTCTTCCTAATAATGGAAATTAGTTCTCTTTTTTGCTTTGACCTCTTTCAGAACGTTTTCATTACTTTTCTTAGCTGTCCATGGTACTCTCACCATTCTTCTGTAAAACCACATTTCTACAGACTCCAGTGATTTTCTTGTCTGTTGTCCTATTGTCCATGATTCGCATCCATATGTTAAGACAGTCTCTACATAACATTTAAGAACTCTTTTTCTTGTTTCTATTGTCAAAAATGGTTTAGAGATAGCATAGGTCAAAATCTGGACAAGAATGTCCTGGATTAAAATCCCACCACATATAGTAGAAATTTTATATTCAAATCCTTAAATTTCTCTTGATTTCACCCTCCTCTGGTTTGATGTCTAGCCATCTTGGATAAAGGTGAAAAAACAATTCTTGTTTATACGATAAAAAAAAATGCCTGGCAGTTAAAAAAAAAGAATAGGCCAAATATGGTCACTGCCCAGGCAAAAATTGTTAAGAGAAATAAAATTCTAGCCAATTACCCTCTCCATTTTCAAGGTCTCTGCTATGGTCCTATGGAGATTATGTTTCTGAACTGAAACCATCTTCAGTGCTTACAGGTACTGCACATTTGGGGAGGTGCTGGGGAAGGGATCAGAGCACTATGGAGTTTTGTGCAATGAAGGTTATCTGTCAACTAGACTAAACTAAACTTTATTTACAACAGAGATTTGTTAAATTCTTACCTTCCAAGTTGAGAACAGCAGACTTCCAGATATCTGCAGTATCAGAGAACAAGATGTTTTTAAAGTCCTGAAATGTTAGAAACTCCTGATTGCTCCTGCCAGCTTCTTTAAACACTGTATCAACCATAGTATTCAAATTGAGTTTGCTAGTGTCTGCCTCGTTCAGTTGAAACAGAACCCTAAACATAAAGATAACAAAATATTAATTTTTTACTACAAAAATAATAAATTAAGGAAAGATTAAGAAATATACATGTGTATAAATTATTTGTAAACTCTCAAATGGGAATCAGAGGGTAAAATGGTAAGTGGCAGACCTGAAGTAATATTAAAACAAGGGTGTAATGAAGCAAATATAAAATCTAAAACACAAGTTGTGAAAAGACAACAAAATGGACAAAAAATATGAATTTTGTTGTTGTCATTTTTAAATACGAGTATTGTAAAAAGTGTTTAATAAAAATCAAACAAAAATTAAGAGTGTGCACTAAAAATCACTGGTTCTTAATGCTTAAGATGACAGACAGTGATAACAAATCAAATTTTAAGAGAGATGATTGATATATTTAAGGTAGTAATTTAAGGTCTAAGTAGTTTTTGTTATTAGATATATCTATAGCAGGTCAGTTTTCCTAATGATACCATTATTTTTAATACCTTTCTTAATAAAAGGTAAAGGATGTCCCTAATGCATGATGCTGTAGGTAAGTGAAAAATTAATTATGTTGTAAGCAAGTGATGTATTAAATTTCACTGTCTCACCCATAGAATTTGGAGGTTAGGAAACCTGTGCATTTTCTTATTGTTAATACTCTCCCCAACTAAGTAACCAAAGTACCCATCCATTTTTTTAAAGCTGGGTCAACCGAAGAGTGTCAGATAAAATTTAACCCCATTTATCACTAAGTCCACAAGCTAACCTCTCAATATAAAATACAGTCAGTCTCATTATAAAAATGTTACAAAACTTAAAATTGCTTATCCTTTTTTGTAAACATCTTTCCAGTTCATCAAAGGTTTTTTTCAACTACCATCTACTCTAATATGGCATTTTCTTTCATGATTTAAAACTATACAATTTTAGTTCACAAAAAAATTAGTTTAAAAAAGTGGGAAAATGTCCCATTGAGATGCAACTTTCCAAGATGTTTGTCCTAATCTTTCTAATCAAGATATTTTACCTTTATTTGGACTGATTTCTTATATTCTTTTAGTTAACGGTTGTTTCTGTCTCTTCAGCTTGTCAAGTTCTTACAAATTAGATCTTAAACACAACCTTAAAGAAAAAATAGATGTTATGTGTTGTAGATGAAGTCTTGATGGCTGAGTAGATAGTGCGCTCACTACTGATCAGAAGGTTATGATTCACAGATGAGACAAAATTGTTTTGGACTGACATCAATTTGAGGTTCACTCAATCTCTGAAAATTGGTACCACAATTTTTCTCTGGGAAAGTAGGGCTAGCTAGTATGATACTAACAACATCATCCATAAAATGTGCAGTCAATGACGGATATGTGGAAACTAACACAATATTTCCCATACACTTTCAGGCATGGCAGGAACACTTCAACTTTTTGTTATTTCAGATGGTGATTTTATTTTTATTTAACTTGTCTGGCACAAGGATCATTTTCTGACAACTGCTATTGATATATTGCTTAAAGTTTTAATATGTGAAATTATAGCATATTTTATTTCTTAAACTTGTCCTGATGTCCTAAAATAGGATTTTAATATCTAAAATGAACAAGAAATTAAGGGGCAGTTTTGCATTTTAATCAATGTAAGACAATAAACCACACTTGGATTGATATAAAAAAAAAGTCTTAATTAGTAACAACAAAAGAAACTCAAAATAAAATTATTTAAAATAGTTTGATTTAATAAGAATACTATTTTCATTACAATCGTTTAGTCACCATTTACAAGAGATGTGGTGCCACAAGTGGAATAAAGAAAGACATTATCTGGATTAAAATCCACAAAATTGTGTCAGCTAATTGCAAACACTATCAATGTATTACAAGTATTACTTTATCTCTTAAAAACTGGATTTAATATGGTATGCATGAAATATTAAATATGTGCAGAGTTTTTATGCTTAAACATTTCAAAATTGTGCAGACTATTTATTACAAGAGATTTCTCTCGATAATCCACTTATAACTATTGGTTTGCCAAAGGAGCACTAACACTTTTAAACAGTATACTCTATCTTTCATAACTTCCTGAAAATCAACAAAAACCAAGACCTTTAAGATTTTATTTTATAGTTTTCCAATCTCTTACTTTGCCTGCCTTTTTCTGATCTTTGCACCAAAAAGTCCCCAGTGAATTAAGCTTTATAATTGCGATTCATGTTTAGTGCAATATGCTTTCACAAAGTTTTACTACATCTCATGCAGTGACATATGGAATTGACTCTATTCATATATTTATGTTAACTGCAAGAACTAGTATATCTAACCTCTACTTGTTCTAAAACAATTTGTGCTACAGTATACATGAGCATGTGTCATGGTTTCAGAAAAATATGGTTTCTAACATCTTATTCCTCTTACATCTAGCAAGGCATGGTGGAAACCTTTACATTTTTGTACACATGAACAATAAATTCTGCAACAGTTAGCACACATATGGCTCACAAATACATTACTTATTAAATAAAAAGTTTGTAAACAAAAATGTAATGGTAGCCAAATTTGTATCTCACTTGATCATTTTCTTGTAATCCTCTTTACTCAGTTTACCAGTACGACTTGTGTCAAACATCTTAAAGAACATTTCTGCCTTCTGCTCTGGCTTACCTAAAAGTATAAATATATATATTTTTTTAAAACTGGATAATAAGTCAAAATTGAACATGGAAATTTCTCCATTATAAAATTTGCATGAATGCAAATATTTTCATCCTTTTATGACACTTTACCATCAATACAATTACATTTATAAATATATTATGATGATAATAATATTAATCTTCAAGAATGCTGCTAAGTTTTGTTTCCTCATTAACTTTACGCGCGACTTTTCATCTACCAACTTGAAAATTTGAACATGCTAAAGATATAAAGTCATAGAAGATATCTGAAAATTATGTAATATTGTACTCATCAACTTAGGATAGAACTAGCAACAATTTTTGTATTACTTAATTGTCACCAATGTACCAAACCTTCAATAACAATACGGCCACCATTTATACAATCCTAAAAATAACGTCTAATATATTTTTAATATGTGCTGATGAGTTATACTTTTAAAAAAATGTCATAAGATTTGTATTATCCCCCTTTTTTATACCTGAGCTTAGTATTCCAAAATAAGCCTTGAACTCATCGAATGAGACAAAGCCATCCCCAGAGGAATCCACCAGCAGAAACATATTTCTGACAAACAGCGACTGTGGCTGAAGACCAAGAGCATCTGCAAACTCAGTTCTGGTCAGCTTGGTGGCTAAGACTTCCTCTAAGTGATCATGGTTTGATGGCGAAGTTTCATCATTAGAAAGCTAGGCATAGATCACAGATGGTTTAATTTTTACAAAGTATTATGTAACAACAATAATAAACTTGTTTCATTAATGTAGTTTTATAAAAAAGGTGTAAAAATACCATCTTTAGAGCCGAGGGCACTAGGTGTAAATGGATTCTGAGATTTAAAAAATATCCAAAAAATTTGGATAAAAATAAACATTGATACATGGTGACAAATTATACACATGGCATGTATCTCTCTCTCTCTCTCTCTCTCTCTCTCTGTCTGCGATCCATACTCAATCAGAGTAGGATTCCAGACTCTCATGAAGTCAGCTGTCTGTTTAAGTGATAGATTGCCCCATATAGTTTCTCTTCCAGAGAGGTGGGTATGGACCACATTGCTCTGCTCAAGTCTGTGTACTGGGGGCAATCCTGTAGAACATGTTTTGTAGTCATATTGTCCAGTGTGCAGTGGCATAGGCTGGTTGTACCTATTTTGATTTGGTGAACATGTGATTTCTCATTCTATTGTGCGTAGACGAAGTATGATGACTTGATCCCTCCTTGATAGTTGGTGGTATCCGTCTCTCTCGTTATGCTCTGGGTGTTCTCATTTCCATTTTTCATCGAACTGACCTTTGAGGATGGATTTGGCTTCATCATAACTGAGCGGATGGTTCTCTTGTGGTAATCTCCCTCCCTCTTTAGCTAATTTGTCTGCGTGTTCGTTCCCGTGTATATTACAGTGTGGTGGTATCAACTGAATGACTACTCCCTGGAAGTTATTGCATAGTTGGTCCAGGGTTGTTCTCAAGTCATCTAGTTCATTGTTCTTGGGGCTTTTTAGAGCTGATAGTACTGACAGTGCATCAGTCAGAATCACCAATTTATTGTGCATGTTATTTTTGTGTTGAGTAGCCAGTTTTGCAGCATCTCTGAGGGCCTCAGTTTCTGCTTTAAAGTTGTTTGAGAATTTTCCAGTAGCTATTAACTTGGTGATCTCGTCCTGGTTATTCAGCATCAAGAACACACCTCCCCCTCCATTTTTGGTGGCATTTGTAGCAGAGCCATCTGTGTATATGTGGGACCAAGAGTCCTGTGGGTAGGTATCATGTATGTGTTTTTCTGCTACGTGTTTTCTTTCTGTATCTGATCGGGTGCCTTTTTTCATGATTCCTGTTATATTTTCTTAACAAGAGATTAATAGTGAATAATTTCATTCTTGTTTGAATCATGTGTAGATTATTGCTTAAATATTATTTTTTCCCTATGAATACATGTCACTTGAATAATTTCTCGCCATGTGTATATGTTTAATTTTTTATTCTTGAGGATAAATATTTAAATATCTCATTTATAATACCCAAAGCAATCTAAAAAATAAAAATTAGTCTACACTCTTGCACAAAGAAATGGTAACTCAACAATGAACTTAAACAGTAATAGCAACACTCAGTTTGGTATAAATTGCACATAGCCGTACATCTTATAATTATCCCCACATATAAACATACAATTAAAATATAAAAGAAAGCATAAATATAAATTTTATGAGTACAGAAGTACCCTTCTAGTTTCCCAGATATTGCAGTATTTGCACTCAGGTATGGATCTATCAATTGTCTTTTCAAGTAGAAGACATTACATAGGGCAGAAACTCTACTCTCCATGTCTGACAACCTTTGCAATTAAGCCAGACTTTGCACAGGACTCGTATCTCACCACACATTCCAGTTCTGGACCAGTCTCACAACCTTGACAAGGGAGCAACTGTTATTGCCTTTCACCTCAGTGTTTAAAGCTTTATATGAACAAGTCTTCTTTAACTATTGTTCTTATTCATTTTGGATCAATTTGACTTACAAATTAAAAACAAGTATATATGCTACATTGAAAATAAATTACTTTTAAAAGTTAAGAGATCCAAAGAAACAAACCTCAGCTAAAGCACTCTTAAAAAACTTTGCCAACAACTCTTTTCTTTGATCTACAGTTGTTGCTTCCCTCCACATAATGTGTTCAGCCATGACAGGTCCTGTTTAATATATACATTAAATGCAGTAAGTAAGATATATCTGGAACTGATCACTAAAAAAGATGCATAATTGATCTTTTTTCCTTCTGGCTTACTAAAAATAACATTATTATTATTTTTAAAGATAAACTGATGTGTCATACTATGTCACTCAAGAGCAAATATAGAAAAGAGAGCCAAAGTAAGGTGTATGGAGATATGTTGCCCACACCTCAGAATCCACCTTCAGATCTTGTTGGTTTTTTCAAAATACAGTTGTTTTGCACTAGGTAAGAATACGACTGTAGGTGTGGGAAATGATTTGTAACAAATCATTAATCACTACAGGATCTCCAGTCTGATTTTCTCTTTAGTGTTTACACCCAATACTTTTATCTCTCCCATAACTCCCAGAAGGCAGTGGGGACAAGATAGAAATGCTACTGCATGCCAGACTATATCAGTAGTAGGTTTAACATTGTCAGTGCCAACCTGACAAATCTACCTCTAAATGACATGTGAATGATGATCACTTTGGGTCATACAGCTTCTCTATGCTATTAAATATCTTACCAACATTATATTATATAAATATTGTATTTGTAATATTCATTTGCAAAATATTTAACAAACTTTGCTCTATTAAATAAACCAGACCTTAGCAGAAAATAGATGAATGCAGAGAATCTCATCATTTAAAATTGTTATGCAATCAAAATTCAGTGGAACATGACTCATTAATGTACAGTTAATAGCTGTTGAATATTCAATCTATATGTTAAAAAAAAAAAGTAAAGTACCCCCATCATGCCAAGTGGCGTATAGGGAATATGGTGTTAGTGACCATAAATTTTACAGACCTTCGGCACATGATTTTTTGGGGTAATGTGGTTGGTATTACGTCTATGCCACTTTACTTTCCCAGAAAAAAATCCGGTACCCATTTAAGGCTGGGTGAACCAGAAGCCGTTGGTTGGGATCGAACCCTACCTCTTGTCCTTTGTAATCCAGTCAATATATATGTTAACAATATATATGTTAACAACCTACTTGTTACAAATAAACATTTTATTATTTCTAATTAGCAACTAATTATCTGTGAGTGATAATAACAAAAGGACATCAAATGAGATTCAGCTACAGACCTTCATGAAAGTCCCAATTGTGCTTTTTGAAGAAAACTTGTAGCTGACTAAATGCACTATCTCTGTCATTCTGTGATGGGAAGTGCAGAACCTGTAAACAAATTAGTCTATCTGATTAGAACTCTATAACTTTGTTATCATTGTTCCGCTGATACTAATATTGTTTTATCAAAACTCATAAACCTCCCTTTTTTATGACAGCTCTTATATTACTATCAAAATGGTTGCAAAAAAGCATAAAAAGAAAGAAAATACAGAGAAAATGTCAGAACAGGTGTCAGTTGTGTGCAAGTTAAACCAGGAACAAACTATCTGATAATGATGATGACATCACTCTTTGTATCCCTACAATTCAAATCTTCTCTCTATACATTGTGACTCTGTTATTTCCATTATTGTATATATCAAAGCTACCCTCTATCTTACAGGGCTTACCAAAGCTTTTATAATCAAATACTTTTTTAAAACAAACTTTTCTAAGCAAAACAAGCATATTATTTTGATCCCTTCAGTGAAGTTAGATGACACATGGGGCTCCTATATCCTCCCGCCAATAGTCTCTACTCTGGGTGAGCTGTTCAATTATAGAGAGTGACTCTAAGCCTGCCATCTTTGCCTCTTTTGTTAGAGTTCATTTTAGTGTTTCTCAAGGTCATTCTCTTTTTCTCTGATTTAATGTTTCCCATTTGAGAGCCTGCTTAGGATTTCTCTGGTCGTTTCTTCTAAATACATGTCCAACATATGTCCATCTTCTTTTCTTAAAAATAAACGAGATAAATGGTTGCTTAACTATTTCTATTTAAACTTGAATTTATTCCATTTAATGCAAATATCTTTCTTTGGCATTTGACTTCAAATGCTTTGAATTTTTTCTCAATCTTCTTTGTCATTTAAATAACTCTAACATATTATTAGGACACTACAATTTGTAAGTAAATTATTTCAGCTCCTCTAGTTTCTCCACTTTTTCCATCAAGTCATTTTTAGTCTTAAACACTGTTTATAGATTCTCTTTAAACACTAAGATTATGTTTATCAATACATCAAAGCACCACAACATCACCATCCTCAAATATTCAATAGACCCATCTTTCATGCCATAAATGCTGCAGACACTACAGAACTGGGGTTAGTTAGTTTTTTGGGTTTTTTTTTTCACCTTCAAAACAGAAAACTGTGTCAAAAATGAATAACGCTTTACTTTGTAGGAAGACAAACAGAGGTTACACCATAATTGTTAGGATGGGGGTT
Organism: Megaustenia siamemsis; assembly: GCA_032433765.1. Classification (NCBI taxonomy): domain Eukaryota; kingdom Metazoa; phylum Mollusca; class Gastropoda; order Stylommatophora; family Ariophantidae; genus Megaustenia; species Megaustenia siamemsis. The sequence continues at coordinate 154,710,027 of JAVIAB010000092.1, forward strand.
TGATTGTTGACAATCAAATTTAAGATTGAAGGAATGTATCACTAAAGTGTGGCACAATTAGGAAGGGACAATTGAAGAAATGAATTAAAAACATGAATACATTTTGTGGTCTGCTGAAAAGAAAGGAGTTCTTTGGTTTTACACTGAGTATAATAAGATAAGCAGGCTCTATCAAAAAGGAAAATTCAGGTCAGAGGAAAAGAGGATATCCTCAAGAAACACTGAAAAGAACTCTAACAAAAGAGGCAAAGTTAACAGGCACAGACTCACTCTCTATAATCAAACAGTTCACTCAGAATAAAGACAATTGGTGGGGGACTCTGCAAGCCTTATGTGCCATCTAGCAGCACTGGAGGGATCAAGAATGAAGAATAATAAGATTAGTTTTGCTAGTTTATCAATTACATGAATGACTATACGGTTTCTGACATATTGGTAGATAGTTGGTAGCAATCAATAATTGTTTGTCATTATATGGTAATATGTTAAATCTTAGGCAAGGTGCTGTTTTACTGAGCAACCTTTTTCAAGGCTGATATTGCTGATATTGAATTAATGTATCCAATAGCAGATTAAACAAAATGTTTTTGTATTGCTGGGACACAACTCCTTTCTCTTGCACCTTATCTTATTCTCAAATGCTACTGTGTCATTTCTTATTTTAACTCTCCATGTTCTATAAGTTGTTGATGGAATCTTCCGATCCCATTTTCTGACAGAGAATTTTCACAAAGTAACTAACATACAATTCTATATTTTTAATAGCTATGAATCCCATTTGTATAGATATATTATTATGGTACCATTAATTATTATAATTGCATCCTCACCAAATCAATTTCTCCAAGAACTGCCACCATAAGAAGTTTGTGACCCTTGTCACTTGATCTAGTTGCAGATGCCCTTGGATTGTGTTGATCCTGATCACCAAGTCTACGACGAAGGTCAATCATTCTGACCACCTGACCTTTCATATTAGCCACCAAGATTTTAACTCTGTTTTCATCTAAATTGATCTTCACATCACGACTGGTCAAGAAACCATGTGTAGACCTGCCTACCCATTCTGTAGCTGTAAATTTGTACAAGATATTATGTTAATTACACTATTATATAAAACAATTAAGTACAATTAAAATTAAAACATTGTAAGTAATATGAGAGAGATGTAAAAAAGACATTTCTAAACCTTTGTAAGAAAGAAAAGATGGACTTATTTAAATCACATACTAATATTGAATCAAATTTGAATCCTTATAAAACTCTAATACTTATAAAGATGCAAAAGATAGTGAGAAAGACCAAAATAAACTCTTTTAGACCATGAACATATAAGGAACAGTTATTCTTTTTAAAAACTTGCAAGAATTAAATAGTACATTATCCCAGATAAAGGGCAATAGTTTCTGACCACCACCCTATAGACAGAAAGCCTGCTATCAGCCATACTGACGTAACACCAGTAGTCCACCATTATGGCTATGCAATTGGTTTAAACTTGTGTATTCAAATTTGTATTATTCAGCTTCTATGGACAAATATCTATGAATGTTGTAATGTACTGATGTCAGTGTGTTTTAATTTCTTATTTCAAGCAACTTGACATAATGTACATACTTAATTTTATTTATTTTTTAATTTTTCCTCTGAAAATGCCATCATTGTGTTGCATTCCTGGCTGCAAATTTATTCACAACAATACTTTGATTACTGGCGGTGATTATGTTAGTGTATTTAAATTTCCAAAAAATTCTGAACTACAAAGCAAGTGGATTAAATGTATACCATGTAGAGTCTGGTCACCTACAGCAGTAAATATAGTATGTGAAAACATTTTCAGGCGTATGATATCACTGTAAGTGATATTTTTACAGATGTGATATAAGGCTCTATTACATTCACGTCATGATAGAGCTAGTCAATTATATATTTACTAGTACAAATGCCACGTTTATAATCTGGGGAAACTCCAGACATAACAGGGAGAGCAGATTCGGCGATTACTGTCAATTATCAAGATCTAACTATCATGTATATATTCAGCAAATATACAAATCAGAAATGAAACTGAAGATATTCTCATTATTGTTGTACCTGACATCAAATGTGAGGATATTTCAGTGAGTGATTTGTCTGACATACTTGTTGGATCCAGTTATGAAAATGCTTGTAGTGATTTGATCGAAAGTAATTGAAGAAATGTACCACTAGTAATGGATCTGACTGTTGATTGCAAGCTACTATTTACTGAAAGGACTGAAGAAGTATTGTTTTATATTGATGGATATACGTGTCATAAAGTCAACCAGAAAGTTGAGTGTACAGCCTGTAATCCATTATAGCATACTGAAAGGTCTTTGGCAGTTACTATTGACCCAAATGTAAGGGGTCAATTCAGGAGTTCATGACATTTTGTAATAGCTGGAGTTAGTCTAATAGTTTAATGAAGGGCTGAGAGCAAAGACTACAAGTACAATGCAGACACTAAGAAGTGTACAGGCTGAGGTTTTTAATTCACCCCTGACAGAACAAAATTCTTGACCCTGGTGAACTGCATCCAACCATGCGGAAAAAAACAAATCATATTCATTTAGCAACCTGCTCCCTTTTGAATATATTGTGATAGCACATCAAGTATATATCATGACTTTTCACTAGTAAATTGAATTGTCTAACTGTAACCTATAGCAGAATTAATGTTTAAAAAAATATAATTCTGAAAATACATAACTTCTTTATTTGTATATACATTTAAGTTTAGAAATAAGCACTACAGTTTAACACATTTCTACAGACAGTTCATTTTACATTTTGAACTGGCAACTTTCATCACTTATATTTTGAATGCACCTCTTTAGTAATCTATTATACAAGAAGTTTGTAATGAGGGGATCAATTCTAACCAACACAGAGAAAACAAATTTCCACACATTTAAATTCAAGTAAGTATAAACAAGTGAAGTTATAAATGATATCATCATCATCATCATATGGTATATGTATATATATATATATATATATTCTAAATAAAACTATGAGGCACCAGAACTATCTTCAGCAATGTATTGCTTTAGTCTTACCATAAAATTGGTTATGTCCAGTTTCAGTTTTAGGTCGAGGCACTTTCTCTGTTGCATTAAGTGTATGTTTCCGGTGTAATGACATGCACATCATAATACCAATTGTAACTGAAAAATGTTATGTGAAAATATTTTATTTCAAAGTTGACTTTAAAAAATTGATTTATCTGAAAATATAATTTAAGGATGACTGCAAATGAAAAATTTGTAAAATATAAACATGTCTTAAATATGAAATAAATATTAAAAGGAAATCTGTTAAGTTAGCATTGCTTTTAATGAAAAATGAACTTTTGAAAAAAATGTTCATTATTAGCAGAGAAAAGGCAATGGAAGGAAATATTGAAATAAATATTAAAAAACCTAGAAAGAGTTCAAGAATATAGCTATTTTGGAAATATGATAATAAGTGATGGAAAATGTAAGATAGAAATAAACAAAAAGTATAAATGACAAAAACCATTTTTAACAACATGAAAAATATACTCATGTTAAAGTAAATAACATCAGAACTAAAAGAACAAATATCAAAATACTAAATTTACTCAATATTCCTGTATGATGCAGAAACATGGGCATTAAATAATAAAACAGCAGAAAATTGAAGCCTTTGAAATGTGGATCTATAGGAAAATGGGGAGAATTGGATGTAAAGAAAAAAAGACAAACAAGAAAGTTCTGAATCAGCTGTAAATGATAAAAAGAATTACTTAGCACAATTTGAAAAAGATAACGGAAATTTTTTTGACTTGTGAAGAGACATAATATCATTCTAAAAGTCATCTTGGAAGGGAATGTACAAGGCACACTAGACAGAGTGAGAACAAGACTAAAGGGGACTGATAACATCAAAAGGTTGTCAGAAGAACCTATGACAATGTGCACCATCAAGACAAAAGACAGGGTAAAATGGCATGCCATAGTAGCCAACCTTCAATGTGGAGATGGCACTCAATGATGATGATGATGATGATTCAACTGAAATTAAAGAAATTAGATTTTATATGTATTTAAATGTGTTCATATATAAATACTACTAAATATATTATTAAAACTGTTATATTGAAGAATCTATCTATCTATCTATGGTATTCCAGCCGAAGACGACACATAGGGCAGAACCACAATCTCAAAAACAGAAACCCTGCGTGCCAAAATGGCACATATTGCAGAGATCACTGTTCTAAAATCTATGGCGCTGTTTCCTTAACAATACTTTTTACAATGACAGCTTGTCAAGCCATTGATCAGCCTCCTTAGTCACCTCTTATGACATGCCTGGAAGGTCACAGTGTAACTATTCTTTACCTCCATCATAATGAGGCCCGGGTAACACATGGATTATATTGAAGAATGCTTACATTATAATCACAATCTTAATCGCTAAGAGTGAAAATGAGTTACAAGAAATGTTAGACATTATAGTGAAAGAAAGCAAAAATAAAGGACTCAGCCTTAATAGAAAAAAGACAGAGGTAACGGTAACAACAAAGAAAAAAACATCACCTCAGTGCAAAATAAAGACAAGTGGAACAATATTAAAACAGGTAAATGAATTTAAATATTTGGGAACTTTGTTAACCTCAGACGGAAGATGTACAACAGAGGTGACATACAGAATGGCTCAGGCAAAAGCAGCTTTCCCAAAAATGAGGAAGATACAGTGAAATCCATTTTGACAATAGAAATGAGAAAAAGAGTTCTTAAATGTTATGCAGAGCCAGTCTTATGTGAATCATGGACAATAGGACAACAGACAAGAAAATCACTGGAGTCTGTAGAATGTGGTTTTACAGAAGAATGTTGAGAGTACCATGGACAGCTAAGAAGAGTAATGAACATTTTCTGAAAGAGGCCAAGGCAAAAAGAGAATTAATTTCCAATATTAGGAAGAAACAATCATCATTTTTTGGGCATGTAATGAGAAGAGAACAACTGGAATATATTGTAACAACTAGGAAAATTGAGGGATGAAGAGATAGGGGGAAGCAAAGAGAAAAGATACCAGACAGCTTAAGAGAATGGCTTGGCAGAAGGTCAACAATAGAATGATAAATAACTGTCGTGATCGAAAGTTGTGGAGAGACATGATCGCCTACGCCAGCTAGCTTGTTACTTGATGATGATGAATAAGAAGGGAACAGCTGGAATATATTGTAACAACTAGGAAAATTGAGGGACGAAGAGAAAGAGGGAAGCAAAGAGAAAAGATACCAGACAGTTTCAAGAATGGCATGGCAGAAAGTCAACAACAGAAATGATAAATAACTTTCAAGATCAAAAGTTGTGGAGAGATATGATCACCTACGCCAGCAGGTCCGGTACTTGATGATGATGTTTATTTCAAAAATGTTCATCAGCAGAAATGTATAAGTAAAAAAAAAGTAAAGTACCCCCGTCACGCCAAGTGGCATATAGGGAAATATGGTGTTAGTGACCCTATATTTTACAGACCTTCAGCACATGATTTTTGGGGTAATGTGGTCAGTATTACGCCCGTGCTGCTTTACTTTCCCAGAAAAAAATCCGGTACCCATTTAAGGCTGGGTGAACCCGGAAGCCGTCGGTTGGGATCGAACCCTACCCCTTGTCCGTGGTAGTCCAGTACACTAACCACTGAGCTATCGCGGCTCCCCAGAAATGTATAACTGAACCTAATATTATCCATGCTAAACTGAGTGTATAAAAGAATGCATTGAGCATTATAAAATATAATAATAGTGTTAATAAAAGAATATGATATTCCCACCTGGTATAGACAGTATAATTCCAATAATGGTGAGGATAAATGACACTTCACTACCACTGAAGTAGTTGTAGTGCTGCAGTGGTGAACACACTTCATGGGGCTCAACATCATCAACTACTGGGTCATTACACTCACATCCATTTGGATCTGTAGAACTGGCTGCAGATTTGATAGAAAAAAAAGTCACCAATATGAATATCACCATTTTATGATGACAGGTAGAGGTGCCCATATTATTTCTCAGATACCAGTCTCTAGTGTTATCTACTAGTTATGTTGAATACAATCTGTCAATGTTACTAGGTTGCTAGAGTGTGCTTCATTTTTCCTCACTGTCATTCTCTATTTCTCATTCTTTGTTTGTTATAAAGTGATTGTGTCCTAAAACTTTCTCAGTTTTGTTGCCCCCCCCCCCCCCCCCCAAAAAAAAAAAAAAAAACATAACTTAATTTTTCCCTAAATTACATTTGAAATGTTTCTATAAACATTAGCCACTTCAATACTTTCTTTAACAAACTTTTTTTAAAAATTCATTTAATTTTTTTAACTTTTGTTGGTCCTTTTGGCTTTCTTTAGGTCATAATGATAACTAGCATTACGTCTCTAAAATAATTTTATCAGCTTTCAGTATATCTTTTTTAGAAATTTACAGTTTATGATTTTGCATTTAGTCATCATCATCAGTATGAGACCAAGATGTGACCAGAAAATAAGAACAATAATAAATGTTAAGAGAGGTGAGAGGTATATTATTGATACTGACAAAGCAGTTGAGCAAACTAAGTTGAGTCTAAGAGGGAAAAAAAAAACCCTGTAAAATATGGCACTGTCTAAACAAAGCCAAACTATGAGTAGTATGTATTGACAATGGAAGGGAATTAACAAGTCACAAGAATCTTTCAATTACTGATTTAATAAATCAGTACCTACAGACTCAAATGCTCTATCCTTTTCAAACATTGCTGCAGAGTATGTACACAAAAAAGCTCTAGCAGTTTGGTGATGACACACAATCTACAAGATAAATATGGCTGTGAGCCATCAATGTTATTCTCAAATACATCCATTTTGTATGTGGCCTCGGTGAGTGAGTGGTTAGTACTCTCTGGTCAGAAGTGTCCAAATCAAGTTTTCTAAATTACAAAAAGTAACACGTTTTCATTCAGACCAACCAGGCTCCGGGTTTACCCATCCTAATAAAATGGGTACCAGATAATTTTCAGGACAATAAAGATGGCTTGGCATGATACGAACCACATCACCCAAAAAAGTGCCATTGGGTGTGGAAAAATATGGTCACTAACATCATATTCCCTACACAATTATCAAGGCATAGAGGGTTATTTTACTTCTACTTTTGTATATCAAACATTATCACATTCATCATCTCTACTTACAACAATAGAAAACCTCTTCTCTTGTGACATTTACTAGTGTCGGATTCTGAAGTGCTCTTGTTACATTACTGATAACATCATAAAACATGGTAGCTTCAATTTCTTCAACTTCCTCTTTAGTGAAAATACTGCAAAATAAAAGCATGAGCAAATTTTGTAATGTGATTTTAATGTCATGTAGTGTCAGAACTGATATCCAGTATGAGTACTATATAATAAAATAAAGAAATTAGAAAATCTTTGAAAGCCACAGAAATTTAGCTGTACAGAAGTATGATGAAATACAATTAAACTACCTAATTTCATTTCAAGCTGAAGATGCTTTTACTTTCTTTAAAAAAAACTAATTCAGGCACAGTTAATATCCAAGTTTGTTATTTAATGTGTGAATATAGCCAATGTTACTTACCCATTCTTCTCATTTTCATACCAGAACCTGTCTCCATGTCGGATGCGCAAAAACTGGTCAAGAAGAATTGCTCTAAAGAGAGGCCCTGGTCCATCATGTGTTGTCTCCAACATTCCACCAGGGAAAAGGTCAAGGTCATCTGGGGCTGAGGTGTTGCCATAAAGCTGCTTTAATCTTTCTAAGATCTGCAAGAAATAATGAAATGTATAGTAACTTCTTCAAATTTATATAAATAAAGTATTTACAATGTTGGGACAATTACAATAGAACAGCTGCTAAATAGTTGAAAAGTAACTGAAAGGCACAATAATCTGTAAACAATGTTTACATTAAGAGACACAAATGACTTTTGATCAAGGGAACTTTATAAAAACAAAGTAGACAAAAACAGAATGATCTAATAAAAACAGATGATGAATGCATAGAACATTAAAGAATAAATAATTTTTTTTTCCAATTTATTGTGAATTTGTTTTGTTTTTTACTATTTTTTTAAAAAATGGGGCTCTCTTGACTCGGTGGATAGTGCACTTGCTATTGAACAGAAGACTCTAGGTTTGATTCCAAAATCAGTCAAAATATTTTCAGACTGACATCACTGGAGAGGGAGGGGGCTCACCCAACCTCTGAAAACAGATACCAGACATATTTCTGGGAAAGAAAAGTGGCTTGGCAGGATAACAAACACAGCACCCATAAAATGTTCTGTTGGTCAATGAGAAATATGGGCAGTAACACCACATTCCCATACAAGTTAAGAGGTGAAGGTAATCCTTCACTTTTAAAATATTTTTATTGCAGTAAAGTTTCACAAATAAAAAATATAATTTAAAAGACACCATTTGTAAAGTGTCAAAGGAAATCATCATCGAGTGCCTTCCCCGCAACAAAGGTTTGCTACCATGGAGCGCCATTCTTCTCTGTCTCTTGCTTTGATGGTACAAGTTGTCATAGGCTGATTTGTCCATCATTTGATGTTACTCGTCCATGTTAGTCTTGGTCTGCCTCTGCCTCTTTTACCTTGTATTTTCCCTTCCAGGATTACTTTTAGTAGGCTGTTGTGTTTTTTAACATGGCCCAAAAATGACATTTGTTTTGTTTGAATTGTGCTTAGTAGTTCTCTTTTCATTTCAGTTGTTTTAAGACTTCATCATTTGTTTTCTTTTCCTTCCATCCAATTCTACCTATTCTTCTATATATCCACATTTCAAAGGCTTCAATTCTCTGTTCTGTTTTTTTGTCTAATGTCCATGTTTCTGCACCATATAGGAATATTGAGAAGATGTAACATTTTGCTATTCTTAATTTTAGCCCTGGTGTTATTTGTTTTGATGTTAGTATGTTCTTCATGGCATTAAAATTACTTTTTGCCATTCCTATTCTTTTGTTTATTTCAGTTGTGCATTTTCCATCACTGGTTATAGTATGTCCAAGGTAGTATGTCCAAGGTAGTTGTAGTTCAATTCTCTGTTCTGTTTTCTTGTCTAATGTCCATGTTTCTGCACCATATAGGAATATTGAGAAGATGTAACATTTTGCTATTCTCAGTTTTAACCCTGGTGTTATTTGTTTTGATGTTAGTATGTTCTTCATGGCATTAAAATTACTTTTTGCCATTCCTATTCTTTTGTTTATTTCAGTTGTACATTTTCCATCACTGGTTATAGTATGTCCAAGGTAGTTGTAGTATCATGTTTATTTCATTAAGTAATAGTAGATCTTTAGGATTTTCTGCTAGTAGTACAGTTTCGTCAACATATCTTAGGTTATTGATTATCTAGGGTAATCTATACCTAGGAGAAGAGGTAGGTATGCTTACATCACTTTGAAAAAATGACAAATAATCAACAACAGAAAAAAATATGGACCAAAGCAGGATCGACCCCATACTCAGTGGCATAGCGCCTTGCCACGAAAAGCCAAGCCAAATGCAAGGGAACACTGCCACTCAGCTAACTAAGAAATTAGCTATTGTGGACAATGTCTTTTCACGCAGGTGGTCTCATTTCCCTCTATAATATTCATTTATTATTACTTGTCTCCATTAATTTGTAGGCCTGGCATCTCTATGATGTCTTTAAAGATTTGCTCAGTGTATAGATTGAACAAGCTTGGTGATAGGATGCATCCCTGTCTTACTTCTCTTTTTATATCAATGGGTGTAGAGTTCTCTTTGTTATATTTTATTATTTCTGTTTGCTCCCAGTATAGATTACATATTAGTCATATGCCCATGCCATCTAGATGTATCTCTTTTAGGCATTCTATAAGTTGTTTGTGGAGTACTCTATCAAAAGCTTTGATAGTCTATGAAGCAGTTATATATTCCTGATTCAAAGGAAATACAATAATATTTTCACCCTTTCTTTATTTTTTTTATTAATGAAACATTTGCATGAAAGCTCCTCTTCTGTATATACAAATGTTTACATTCATTGAATGGTCATAAAAAAAAATAGAATCCAAATTAGCAATGTTTATAGTTGAACTGTCCTTCATTATGTGTAGTTGCTATGATGGGGACTGCAGCTGCATATCCTTGTTTGGATCCTTCAATGAGATGAGTTTTAATTTGGATGATTCCACTGGAACGGGTGGATGAGCAATTATGGATTTTCATTCATTTGCAGTGATACCGGGGCCTTCGACTAACCATAACCATAATGTTCATAGTAAATTTATTGCTGCTTTGTTTTAAATAAACATTTTAGCGTGTTATTTAACTTTTCTTGCACAGCCTCTTTGTTCAAGGTGCATAATCTGAAAGTTGTTTTGCTTGTAATAGAAGTAACAATGTAGGCCTATGTGAAATATATATATTAACATACACATGATTATTATTATTATTACATTACCCTTGAATTCTATGTTATTTTTAATACAGTGTTTGCCGTACCAACATAACGAACAGATTAAACAAAAATTCAAATACAACATACACATTTTCATAGCATCATTAGGGCGATTGGTTGTCTTTAACCTGTTTGAAAAAAAAATTAAATTAAACTATTGAGGGAGCGAGCATGCCTAATGGAAGTGAAGGTCATACAATCCTGACAAAAATGCTTTGGGAAAACTTTACAGTTAACCATTTTTAAAAAGCTGTAAATGATTTTATTAATTAGCAGAATGTTAAAATAATTAAAATTTTTCACTTTAATTTTACTGTTCATCAATTCAGTATCATCCACCTATGATCCACTTGTGTGGCATTATCTTACCTCTGAGGTAAGCTGCAAGGTTTCTGCTGAGAATTAACAGTTTCAATATTTGAACAAAACAGGAATTATTAATGCTCAATTTTTTTTAAATATTCCTCTTCAGTCTTTGGTAAAAGTACGGAATTTCAGATTTTGGAGACACTTTAGAAGTACTTTAGAAAAGTACAGTACAGTTTCTGTCTTACCGCTATCATTCTGTTATTAGTAAAATTGTACTAAATTTACTAAATGAATATATTTTATTTACCTCAGGGTACATTGGGTTAATATCAGTCCAGTTTGTCTGGCGTGGGAGTCCATATGCTTCTCTAATGTCATTATAGCTTGGTAGACCTTCATCGCGACCTCTCTGGATGTTTAGAGCACCAAGATCACGGCGAGACCACTCCAAAGGGCCAAAAACGTTCTCTGTTAGAAATTAATTACGAACAAAGGTTACTGTATAGGCCTTTAACTAAGAATACATATGTAAGTGTACGTGAAGACTGAACATAAACTCTGAGGCCTGGAAAGAAATAACTGGAGACATCAATCTTTGGATACACACTATTAAGCTCCAACTCAAGAAAGAAGTTGTTAGATTCTTAGAAAAAGAGAATACACAGAGCAACAAAAAATAACATTTTATGGAGGCGCTGCAAAATCCAAATGAACTATGACTACTGTTGGCTGCTACTACTACATCGTTAAGTATGAAAAAAAAATAAATCATGGTATCATTATGTCATATAATTTTGGATTTTTTGTCTGGGAAAGTAAAGCGGCACGGGCGTAATACTGACCACATTACCCCAAAAATCATGTGCTGAAGGTCTGTAAAATGTATGGTCACTAGCACCATATTCCCTATACGCCACTTGGCGTGACGGGTGTACTTTACTTTTACTTATATAATTTTGACTTGCTGATATGTAATACACATCTTATTCATTCACATTATAAGTTACATTGATTTTTTTTTGCACCTTACAGTTCCGTATATCAAACAATGGACAGACCTCGGCATTGCAGAGTCCCAAAAAATGAATGTAGATAGAGAGAAATTGAAAAGGTCAACTATGTATGTCAGTCAGTGATGTCCCAAAGTTATGAGGAGAAGTCTAAGGCATTTGATTATAGCAGGAATTTTAATTAGTAATGCCTAACCTTTTTTGCCACAAAAATGCTGAAAAGACAATAAATTTGTAAATTTGTTTCGTATTCAAACAGGTAGAACAATTTTTAGTGTGAGAGAAATGTAAAGCTTGTCTATAAGATCAACTGATCAACCTGTGGGTAAGTGTAGATTCATTGGGTGAGACAATAGAATATTTAACAAAGCTAAGGCATTTTTTTTTTAAATATACATATGAGGTGATGATAAATTATCATATTGACAAACAAATAACTGACATAGCTAAATTTTAAGCTATACAATATTTTTTTAAAAAAACTATTAGCAACGAATTTATAAATAAGTGAGAGCTGGTGGCTGAGTCGATAGCTTGTCTCACTCCAGACATAGCACTCGAATCATGATAGGGTAACATTTTGCTTATAACGGAGGTGAAATAAAAACTAAGACCCCATCACTTTGTAGCGACTGGACAAGCTGCCTTAATTCTCCGGTCATATAAGTCCTCCTCAAAGAGCACATCTCAGAAAATAGGATAATGCCATCAAGATAGTTTATAGATGGTTTAAAAAAAAATTGCGGTCAAGTACTATGTTCTCCTCTTTTCCTTCTTTCCTTCCTCATTTGTCTTTCAGCGTCGAGTGGAGATATAATTTCCGGTCTTTTGATCTTCTGTTCGCCTCTGTTGTTGTTATGTTTCCTAGTGTTTCTAATATTCCATCAATTCATCTTTTTCGTTATCGATCCTTAGGTCTGGTGTTCTCGCAACGCTTATTGAAGGCGCATTGTGTTGTGTTTTGATCACTCTGCCTTGTCATTTGGCCAAACAATTTTATCTGTTGTTTCTTTATATATTAAATGGCGGGTGTTATTCCTAGCTTTTTTCTCAGTTCTTCATTTCTGATCTTATCTCTCAGACTGTTTCCTGTCATTCGTCTAACACATTTCATTTCAGCAGAGGTTATTATTCTTACTGTTCTTGCATTTAGGGTCCAGAACTGACATTGGTAGCACAACGTTGGGATTAAGATTGTATTGTAGAGTGCCCGTTTTCCTTCTAGAGTTATTTCCTTGTTGGACAATAGTGATTATGATAGTGTTATTATTGTCCAATGATTTGGCAAGCTTTGTTGCATATTGAGTCTACCCAGCTGTACTTGTAAATGCTAGAAAAGAGTACCATATTATGAATAAAATTAGACAAGTAATTTAACGTCTTATAAATTTTTATAGTACATGTATAATACCTCTAATGTCGCTAACTATTATGTTATCTTCCATTGCTGTTCTTGTTGTTATTAGCCCTCGTACTATGGCATCTATCCCTGGGTTAAATTCTAATGCTTCCTGGATAATTAAAAAAATGAAATTATTGTTCAGCTGCATTTTGTTCTTGTTGCAAATTAAAATGAGCAAGTTCATTAAATAAGATAAATAAGGACAATTAAAATATATGCCATACAGAAACATCTACAGCGCTATTATAAATGAATGGTAACTTAGTAACATCACTAAAGAAAAGAGGTATCCACATCGCAGAAAAACACTGAATCGATAAGGCTCGAATTAAACTGGATGCCATTTTTAAAAAAAATAGAACGATCATATCAGCTGTACGCTGCATCCTGATCATGTATTACATGTGGTAAGCAATCAATTATGCGCTTTTTTTGGACTTTACAGTATAGGGGTTGTCAAGATGACGTCTGTATGTGGACAGTGTTTTCTGTAACAGCGTGTGTTGTTTTGAAATACACCAGTTACACTGTGCTGCTTGGATTTAGTGTTCTACTATTGTCTGTTGTGGTTGTTTAACCTCTGACAGGTGTGTGGATGGTGGACATTCTCGTTGTTAAGTGGATATTTTCTTCTTTTAGATCGAGATAGACCTATCGATGATAGGTCATTGTTTTCACCGTCGCATCGGCGAACGCCTGCATCCGACAGCGGCTTTCTCGTCCCACTCGCTCACTACCTCGTGAGAAGACTTGGGAGAGCTAGTAGGCTACGTGAGTAAACTCGGACAGAGGGAGTGACCCTAAGGCAGTGACCCTAAGGCAGTGACCCTAAGGCAGTCGGTGGTGTATTATCCATCTTCTGGCATCCCCTGCAATTCAACTTTGTTTCCGAACGTAAGTACCTAGTCATTCCTTCGGAACGCTTCAAAGAGGAGACGAGAGTGGGGTAGTGTGTTTTGGACAAAGCATTATCTCCATATTATTGGCCCTAGCATAGCAAGCAAGCTGAAATGTCAGTTACATCCTCATTAGGACACAGCAGAAGGAAGACACAATCTCTCATACTCGACACATGGAACGTTAGAACCATGTGTCATGGATTAAACCTCACGAATGTAGAAAACATAAGGAAAACAGCCCTCATCGACATGGAGCTGCAGAGACTACATGTTGATATTGCAGCCCTTCAGAAAACAAGGCTTGCGGATTGTGGCTCAGTCAGGGAAAAAAAATTACACATTTTTCTGGCAGGGGCTAAAACCTGAGCAGCCTAGCTAATATGGAGTGGGTTTTGCTGTGCATAATAAGCTCATACACTATATAAACACCCCAAATGGTACATCAGAACGCATAATAAGCTCATACACTATATAAACAGCCCAAATGGTACATCAGAACGCTTAATAAGCTCATATACTATATAAACAGCCCAAATGGTATATCAGAACGCATAATAACACTAAAGATCCACTCAAAAGCTGGACCAATTAACATCATTATGCACAAACAATGTCAGCAAACCCAGCAGATAAAGATCAATTTTACGAGATGCTCCAAGTTACGTTGGATTCAATCCCCAAAGCAGAACTCTACGTAGTTGGCGATTTAAATGCACGCATTGGATCTGACCATAATTCATGGTCATCATGCTTAGGTCATCATGATATTGGCAAAATGAACGAAAATGGTCAGAGACTTCTAGAATTTTTTCCCTTAACAGTCTGTGTGCCACCAACACCTTTTTCAGTGTAAAAAATCAACAAAAAGCAACATGGCGCCACCCAATGTCCGGGCATTGGCACCAGCTGGACAGAGAACCATCCGGGCGTAGGATCAACATCGCTGCAACAATATTATTTGTCAACCAAGTCCTGTTCACGAATGCCTTCCAGAAATGCATGGAGAAAATAGAGGACCTAGACAATGTAGATGATTCATGGAACCGGCTAAAATCTCACATCATTTACTGTGCAATCTCTTCTTTTGGAAAAGATTAACACTCCACTAAGGATTGGGTTCAAGAGTACACAGGGAATCAAGGTGATGTGCAAATGAGTACTGGTCAAATCTGTGCTCTACGGTCCAGAAATCTGCTGAGCTGGATGATTCACGAACTATGTACAACAACATTAGGATTGCTCTAGGCCCAAACATCTCAAAAATTGCTCCTTTAAAAGATGCTAACGGAGAGTCTATCAGTGACAAAACTAAACAGCTGGAAAGATGGGTCGAACATTACTCAAGTCTATATTCTGTAGACAGACCATCAAGCCCACTCCTAGACCAGCTAGTCCCAAAATACTTAGTGCTGACTGAACTGGACAATGAACCTTCTGGGAAAGAACTTCATGACGTCATCAGCGACCTCTCAAGTGGAAAGGTTTCTGATAATTACAACATTCCAGCCGAAATATTCAAGGAAACCTTGAAACACTCTTGCCCCACCTCTACAAACTCCTTGTCCAATGCTGGAGAAGTGGAGATATACCCCAAGACATGATAGATGCCAAGATTGTAACGTTATATAAAAATAAGGGGGACAAGGGCGATCGCAACAATAATAGGTGCACATCCCTCGTGAGTATAACTGAAAAGGCATTCGCAAGAATTATTTTAAAGCGCCTACATCAATTGGCGGAACGTATCCTTCCTGAGACCCAGTGTGGGTTTAGAGCTGGACGGTCAACCACCGATATGATTTTTACTCTCCGCCAGTTGCAAGAAAAATGCAAGGAACAAAGAAGACCTCTATTTATAGGGGTTAAGGCAAAGAAATGCAAATGAATGCATAAAAATGCGAAGCTGCAGTAAAGCTGAATATGAGGAAAAATTAAAAAATACAAAAAAATAGTATGTTAGAAGCTTTACGTGATAAGTGGACGACACAGACTAAACGACGTTTCGGCCCAATAGGCCTTCAGCAGGAACAAACAAGAAACACACACACACAAAACTAATAACGAAACATTAAAACAAACATATTCGAAATATGTTAAGAAAATAAACTAAAAATGTCTATCCTGTGTGTATGAAAAGGAAATGGTAACAAAAGTGTGGCTGTCTGCACACTTTTGGTGCACACCAAAGGCAGCCACACTTTTGTTACCATTTCCTTTTCATACACACAGGATAGACATTTTTAGTTTATTTTCTTTAACATATTTCGAATATTTTTGTTTTAATGTTTCGTTATTAGTTGTGTGTGTGTGTGTGTTCTTGTTTGTTCCTGCTGAAGGCCTATTGGGCCGAAACGTCGTTTAGTCTGTGTCGTCCACTTATTACGTAAAGTCTCTATTTATAGCCTTTGTTGACCTCACAAAGGCATTTGACACAGTGAGCAGAGCAGGTCTATATAAGGTGTTGGAAAATGTTGGTTGCCCTCCCACTTTACTTAAGCTGATCAAGTCGTTTCACAACAATATGTCTGTCATCATCCAGTTCGACGGTAGATCTTCCCAGCCCCTAGAGATGAACTGTGGAGTCAAACAAGGATGTTTACTTCCCCCCTACACTATTGGGCATATTTTTCGCTGTCCTTCTACACAATGCGTTTGAAACCGCATCTAGAGACATCTACATCCGTACAAGATCTGACGGCTACTTATTCAATCTTGAACGTCTGAGGTCAAAATTAAAAACAACTGAGACCCTAATCAAGGAGCTTATATTCGTTGATGATGCAGCACTGGTTGCTAACGATGAATCCGTTCTGCAGTGAATGTTCAACATTCTAGCTAGATCGTGTGAATTATTCTCCCTATCAATAAGTATCCAGAAGACTGTGATGCTTCAACAAGGTGTAGCCAGCAACGCAGCTATATCATTAAATAACATACCCCTTGAACCTGTGAGAAAGTTCACCTATCTCGGTTCTATGGCCACAACCAATGTCTCCCTTGAAGAAGAAATAAATTCCCGAATCGGAAAGACAGCTTCCACATTTGGTAAACTTAAAGGCAGAGCATGGGCCAACACCAGTTTAACACTCGGGACTAAGATTCAAATTTACCAACGTTGTGTGCTTAGTACATGTACATTTCTATACGGATCAGAAACTTGGACCACATTTGCAGGGCAGGAGAAAAGGTTAAACAGCTTTCATGTACGTTGCCTTCGCAAGATTATGAATATCAAATGTCAGGACAAAGTTTTTTACTCTAATGTCTTACAGCGAGTCAAACTCCCATCGATCATGGCAACACTTAGGACTCGTAGACTAAGGTGGCTGGACCATGTAAGAAGAATGGCAAACAATCGTATACCCAAACAAATATTGTATGGAGAACTTAAGGACGGAAAGAGACCAAAAGGCAGACCAGTGCTGAGATATAAGGATGTTTGCATGGCTTCCTTGAGGGAATTTTCTATAAGTAAAAAAAACTTGTCCCGTGTGTTACCGGGGCTTCATTATGAGCGAAATAAAGAATAGTGACACTGTGACCTTCCAGGCATGTCGTAAGAGGCGACTAAGGAGGTTGATTGATGGCTTGACAAGCTGTCATTGTAAAAAGTATTGTTATGGAAACAGACCCATAGATTTTAGAAGCAGTGATCTCTGCAATATGTGCCATTTTGGCACGCAAGGTTTCTGTTTTTGAGATTGTGGTTCTGCCCTATGTGCCGTCTTTGGCTCGAAAGGACAATAGATAGAAAAGAAACTGGGAAAATGTGGCTGCGGATCGTAGCGCATGGAGAGCAAAAATAAAAAATGGCACAGCAATTTTCGAGACAGTGCTGATATCAAATTCAGAAGACAAAAGGCGCAAGAGAAAAGAGATAGGGCCAGGTACCACAAATACAGGGAATAATAGAACAAAGAAGTATGTGTTAGCACTCGGAAAAATTGACAGACAAACAACAATAGAAAAAAACGAAGAACAATATATGGTCCGAAGTGGGATCGAACCCGTACTCAGTGGCACCGCGCCTTGCCACGAGAAGCCGAACGCTTGGTACACTGCCACGCAGCCAACTAAAAAATTGGCTATTGCAGTAGTGTCTTCCACGAAAGGCGATCTCAATGACTATAGCATAGGGTAACGATCACAGACCGGAAATAAATTGTATATTTGTACTTTCCTATTAATGCAAGTATCTCCCAGTAGGGCTGAATACTTGTGTTGTCTACCACAAATACACCTTGCTCGTTCTGTGGATGGATCTGTCTGTCCAGGATTGGCAAATTCAGCCACGAGAGATGTTCAGTAAAGCAGCACCCAGTATGAGACACTAATGCTTTACCAAACTACTGACATATTTTTTTTTTAGATTGCTTACTACCAACCGCCTGTCAAGAGCCATACAGTACAATCAAACATCTCCAAACACATAAGAAAGAGGGGAATCAAAGATGGATGAAACTGTAGTCAGTGTTGCCATTATCGTCTGCACTAAAAGTCTATTAGTACAATACAAATAATAATACTAAAATAAATAAAACAACAGTTCGCACAAGTAACAATAGACTTACCTGAGGAACCCAGAAAGTGTTACAGAGTCGCAGCCCTTTCACGCTAACTGGGCTGTCTCCATCTGTGGAATTGGAGTTGGTGAACTTTGCTTTGACATTACGATAGGTAATGGCACACTCTCCATTTTTGTCAACAGACCTGAATCATTGTAAGGAAAAGATGTTACACAATTTATGATAAATTTTTACAGGTTTTTTTTCCATCTGAGTGTGCTTGTATACGATTTTTTTTTTATTGTGCATGTGGTGTTTGGATAAGAGAAAGAAAGAGATGGGCGTACGTGAATGCGAGATCACTACATGTTGTTTAGAATGCAGGAAATGGTGTTGATATTGATCTAACGCCACAAGACTGACGCAAGCTATTATTTTTTAGTCAGACTCAGGATGATGATGTCGTGGGCTGTGATTATTTTCATGATTTCCCGTGTTACTGCAATACTTGATCTTCATATCAACTGAGACCCAACGAATGCGGGAACTATATTTCCTCTTTCACAAACCTGTTTTATTACAGACGTTACTACGCTAAGAAACTCTCTTCGTCATGAATTAAGGTTATGATTAGCTTTGGGTCGTTAATAATTCTAACTCATTTACCGATAGACTAATTACTTTATTTTACCCCTTTGTTTACAATACACGTGTGTTACCAGAATAAGGGAAGTAAAGAATAATAACACTGTGACCTTCCAGGCATGTCGTAAGAGGCGACTAAGGAGATGAATCGATGGCTTGACAAGCTGTCATTGTAAAAAGTATTGTTATGGAAACAGCGCCATATATTTTAGAAGCAGTGATCTCTGCAATATGTGCCACTTTGGCGCGTAAGGTTTCTGTTTTTGAGATTGTGGTTCTGCCCTATCCTGCCGTCTTCGATTCGAAAGGACAATAGATAGAAAGATAGAATTGCTTTGACACAAGTGCGAAATTTTCATACAATGCTTCAGAAAATTAACGTGTTATTGTTTGTCAGTAATTGTCAATTAAGATATAAGACAACAGGAAGAATTGACCATGGTCGTAAACACCAGTCAGCCTGGTACATGAAATAGCTCATTTTACGGATAATGTCTTGTTACTTTGCTTTCTTTGAACTTAAATTGGCAGAGTTTATTTTTATTCCGCATACAGATGCTGCAGCAAAGTAATTGTAATCTAAAGATATTATCACTTCAAAATGTTTCATTTGATAAGTAATTTAATTAATTAAAGTCATACTTTGTTACAAGTAATTTAATTAATTAAAATCATACTTTGTTACAAGTAATTTAATTAATTAAAGTCATACTTTGTTACAAGTAATTTAATTAATTAAAGTCATACTTTGTTACAAGTAATTTAAATAATTAAAGTCATACTATGTTACAAGTAATTTAATTAATTAAAGTCATACTTTGTTACAAGTAATTTAATTAATTAAAGTCATACTTTGTTACAAGTAATTTAATTAATTAAAGTCATACTTTGTTACAAGTAATTTAATTAATTAAAGTCATACTTTGTTACAAGTAATTTAAATAATTAGTCATACTTTGTTACAAGTAATTTAAATAATTAAAGTCATACTTTGTTACAAGTAATTTAAATAATTAAAGTCATACTTTGTTACAAGTAATTTAATTAATTAAAGTCATACTTTGTTACAACTCCAGCAGGGATTAGCGTATGTCCGAACCTCATGGCTGCTGCTTGGAACTCAGTGCTGATTCCAGGGTGAACATTTGGATCGTAGCCTAAGGAAACATGAATCTCAATGAGCGGTGTGATCATTTGATTAATAAATAACAATAATAAATAGCAGGTAAGGCTAAAGTTGCCCATCAAGCAACTAACTAAGCCTTTGTATGGACAGCGGGGAATACCTCAAAAGACAGCTGTATCGGAAGAGGTATCTAACTCAGCCGTAAGTAAAGAAAAGTTTCTGCAACTGGTAGGGGAACGTTTTCCATCAAGATTCACGAAACCCAGGTTCGTCGAACTTCGAAGAAAACATCTGAATATGACCATGTTTAGGTATTTGTTGAAACGAAATTTGTTTCAGTAATTTTTATTACTGTTGTTTTTAGGATGATCGTCACTGCAAACCGAACGAATCAACAGTTTCTCTGGTATCTCCCTCGAGAATCTCGAGACTATTCGAGGAGAACACAGACCCACGTGCACGAACTCGGTAGCAGAGCTTGGGATCCACAAAGGAATTAGACAGTAACATTCAGTGACGGCCAGCACTATGAGACAGTAACATTCAATGACGCCCAGCACTATGAGACAGTAACATTCAGTGACAGCCAGCACTATGAGACAGTAACATTCAGTGACGGCCAGCACTATGAGACAGTAACATTCAGTGACGGCCAGCACTATGAGACAGTAACATTCAGTGACGGCCAGCACTATGAGACAGTGACATTCAGTGACAGCCAGCACTATGAGACAGTAACATTCAGTGACGACCAGCACTATGAGACAGTAACATTCAGTGACAGCCAGCACTATGAGACAGTAACATTCAGTGACGGCCAGCACTATGAGACAGTAACATTCAGTGACGACCAGCACTATGAGACAGTAACATCCAGTGACAGCCAGCACTATGAGACAGTAACATTCAGTGACGGCCAGCACTATGAGACAGTAACATTCAGTGACGACCAGCACTATGAGACAGTAACATCCAGTGACAGCCAGCACTATGAGACAGTAACATTCAGTGACGGCCAGCACTATGAGACAGTAACATTCAGTGACGGCCAGCACTATGAGACAGTAACATTCAGTGACAGCCAGCACTATGAGACAGTAACATTCAGTGACGGCCAGCACTATGAACATAGCATGGACGCTGAACATTTTACCACGGATAAGGATGGCTTATAAAACATCAATATGGCTGTTTACAATTTTTTTTAATTGGCATCACTGCCTACAGGAAAAAAACCTAATTAATGAGGCTCTTCCAAACAGACGCTGCAAATAATACACGCGGATGTTTCTGTAGCTTGCTGGTTGTGCACATTTCTAATTTGTCAACTTAGTCGCCCCATTCTATTTGTACCTAACATAACTTAACATATTCTCGGTGGTTCATAGCCGTAATTGATAACTGTATCGATGTTCAAGAAATGATCATATAGAGGTTTTGATATATCTTCTGTGCTTAATGTCATACTTTCTACTAAAGGCTCTCTCAAAACGTGCATTCTTGCGACTCCAGTTACCAAAGCAATGGAACCACACAGATTTCCTAGATTCAATTTTCAATGATAAACCAGATACTGATGCCGAACAGCACTAAGCAGAGACAAAGAGTCTGACGAGATAACTACATTCTACAATCTCTCTTCAAACAGAAATATTGGTCAAAATAGATGTCCCAATTCGACCTAATCGACAATGTATAAAACTAAGGAAGTTATTTTAGGAAAACTGAACCTGAATTCTTATTATCAATCTTGATCTCTTGTCTTATGGTTCTACTTTATGGTTGTGATATCGATGTTCTATTCTTAAACTATTAAATACGTTTACTTCACATAATGTATTTTTTATTTGCCATTATCAGCTTCAACCAAATATATATTGCTCTTATCAAATACGACACTACTATGTCATGATATACGGGCTTGTTTGTCCTCAACAAACCAAATTCAACGCGGACGCTAGTAATGTTATCAGCAGGGAATTATTTTTAATCTGACGGATTCAAGATTAGGGACCTGATTAAAAGTGATAAAGATATTTCTCGTGGGAAAATCTCACGTTGCTGAAATATTTAAAAAATATAACATCTCCCATTAGAGAGACAATTGTGAAAGTAACTACCGCTTTTTCGGCAATCTGGGAATAGTTAAAATGTTTTATAACACAATAAAAACACAACCTTTACTAAGTAATGCAACTTCGTCATTAATATTTAATGGATTAACCATTATTCAAAATATAATCAATACAAAACTGAAATTATTTTCTTCGTTAAAAAAATACGATTGGTTAGGTTTTTAGTTTTTATTTCTGGTTTTTCTTGTTTCTTAAAATAACACTGACGATTTTTTTTAGAAAAGAAAAGGGGGGGGGGGGGGCGGTGTCTAGGACTGCCAGAGAGTGCCACAGCTGAAATGGATCAGCGGCTATGACTGGCTGTTTACGTCTGGATCTGTGAACCAAAGCTTATCAAGGTCCAAGTCAGCCTTCCAACTGTGGATCTGAATACAGACTAACTGGTCTGATCAAGCTTTCTCAATGTGGATATAATTAACGTAACCCAGTTTGCGTTCAACCTTCTCTTCTTTCATCTTTTACACCTGACAGCATACCCAGGAGGCTATAAAAAGTAAAGTAAAGTACCCCCATCATGCCTAGTGGCGTATAGGGAAATATGGTGTTAGTGACCCTATATTTTACAGACCTTCAGCACATGATTTTTGAGGTAATGTGGTCAGTATTACGCCCGTGCTGCTTTACTTTCCCAGAAAAAAATCCGGTACCCATTTAAGGCTGGGTGAACCCGGAGCCGTCGGTTGGGATTGAACCCTACCCCTTGTCCGTGGTAGTCCAGTTCACTAACCACTGAGCTATCGCGGCTCCCCCAGGAGGCTATACTTTAGTATAAATATTATATTTTATTATTTGTTGTCTTAGTCATAAATTAGTAATTGGATAAAACTGATTGCGAGATTTTTTTTTTATGAGATAACCGGAGCTGTAAAATGTTGTACACATATCATCGGTAAACTGGAATCGATTGAAATAAATTGTAGGTAACTTAGGTGCATTGACCGTCAGTATGTGATTTATTGGCTTACTTTATTTCCCCGCAGGTGTTCATTCCCAGGTTAGCTTGCCATTGTGGTGGCACAGTCGCAGACCAAAGACATACTCTCGAGTGCAGCACAAGCTCCTTCCTTTGTTTATTTGAGAAAATGATACCCCTTTATTTGCTTTTTGCATTTACGTCGCTACAGAAAATTGCATTCATTTCTTTAGTTGCTAATTTCTTAGAGATGTAAAATACCACACATGCACTGAGACCTCTGCTGTTTATGCTGCAACTGACCTCGAGAATTTATACTTCAGAGTACCTCTGGATTTTCTGATGTTTCGGCTTCTTGACCATTCCTTTCCTCATTAAGTGGATTTCTCTGCTGTTCTTTTCCAACAAATGATGGTGTTTAAGTTGAGTACATGGATCTCATTTAGTTAACAAACAATAGGCCTCAGTCTGTCTCATATTTCAACATTATCTCCAATGTTCTTCAACGCCTACATAGTGAAAGTCACAAAAGCAAATCTTGGGAAAGGGCAGGACGTTGTCTTACACTGGTGATGTTTTGGCGTATCGCTAGGGCAGAGATAGAGAACGTGTTGCGGGAGAACTTCAGTCAGAGTGTAGGGAAGCGAATGTGTATGTGAGATGTGAGTCTGTATTCAGAGGTTGTCTGGCTCTGTTAAGTCGAGGCCTGTTTATTCTGTGACGTTATCTTCTCATCTCTTTCTATGTCAACCTCTTCTTCTCACCCCTTGAACAATGATCTTTACCAGGCTGGATGATCGATACAAGCGGCCAAACCATTCCATTTCGCGCTTTTTTTTTCACAATGGTCAAACGCCCATTATAAACTCCGTTTGCTTTTTGTATCCTTCTTGCCAACTTGTTTATTTTGCGATACGATCTAACAAAGAGATGCTCAAAACCTTGCGGTAACATTTCATCACAAAACCTTGCGGTAACATTTCATCACAAAACCTTGCGGTAACATTTCATCACAAAACCTTGCGGTAACATTTCATCACAAAACCTTGCGGTAACATTTCATCACAAAACCTTGCGGTAACATTTCATCACAAAACCTTGCGGTAACATTTCATCACAAAACCTTGCGGTAACATTCCATCACAAAACCTTAAGGTAATATTTCATCACAATAGCTTGCATTTTCTTCTGCAGCTCTGCTATGGGGTCCATGTTTTGTAAGCGTATAGAAACACTGATATAACAAGAGTGTTAGTCTGCCTGCTTTTAGAGCCAACAGTGACGTTTATATCTTTCCAAAAAGGCTTAACCTTGCAAGAGAGCGTATGTAGTTTGCGCTACTGTAGCCAATATTTCAGGTCTAGAACCTTCATCACTGACAACTGATGCTGAGATTTTTTAAAATATGTCAACTGTTTCTAGCACATTTACACACACGGGTGTGTTATTCGGCACGTACACACCTCATGAGTTGATACGGTTCAGGTTGGAGGTAGATCTATGAAGATAGACAAAGATGTTTTTGCGCTGACTACGCCTAGTTTACCTACGTGAGTTATGGCTATCACTAAAGCATTAACATGGCTTGAGAGACATATTTGTGTTCATATATGTTTCTTCAGTGAGACAATGGGTGAGCGCAGAAAGATTGTAATTGGTTGTGCTCAACGATGGTGGCTGTCTCTGAGGAGGCCAAGTCTGACAAAAAGCCTACTTTATTTTCCAGGGCACGCGACCGTTGGCTGATGTGGGATGCGGAAGAGCAATAGACAGCTTGACATTCTTAATATCGTTACGGACATTGAGTAAAAGACCAACTTAGCAGATGAATCTGAATCAGCTTTGTCTATGTCATTAATTCACTTTATTATCCATTGTAATAGTGCAGTCCCTTGCTCTACAATTTATATACTTTGTTATTATTATTTTGATCAGTTTCATATCTAAGTGAGTCTTACTATACCAGTCTTTCCTTCCATGTATGTCAAGTATTTCCTTTACTTGAGTGAGTCGTGCACCAGCATTATCATAAAACTAATATGCATTTTTTATTGAGATTGTTCTTAAGGGTTGGTTAATTGTAATGTATTGTTTAACTACATAAAATATAAATATTGTGTTTTAATGTCATTTTTCATATTCACCTACAGCAAGGGCTAATAGAAGGTCATCATTTTTAGAAGTTCCTGAAGTATTCGGTTCTGAATGTACTTCATTTAAGAACAGCTGCATTTTTTTCCAGCATTTCAAAAAAAAAAACATACTCCAGCATCCACCTACTCTAACACATAGCAAAATGAATGGTATAAAAGGCATGACATAAATTATACGAACATACAACATCAACCACACCTGAGTATTTGTTGCTTTTCCCTCCCGTGTACGGATATTCTCCCCTGATATCAAATGTTGTTCCATTTTCTGTTATTTGCAACCAATGAGGCAGCCACTCGTACATAACTATTTTCTGCATTAAAAAAACAAACAATAAGTATAGGTCACTTTAGCAAGTACAACACCAACAAACAAACAATAAGTATAGGTCACTTTACCACTTACACCACCAACAAACAAACAATAAGTATAGGTCACTTTACCACTTACACCACCAACAAACAAACAATAAGTATAGGTCACTTTACCACTTACACCACCAACAAACAAACAATAAGTATAGGTCACTTTACCAAGTACAACACCAACAAACAAACAATAAGTATAGGTCACTTTACCACTTACACCACCAACAAACAAACAATAAGTATAGGTCACTTTACCAAGTACAACACCAACAAACAAACAATAAGTATAGGTCACTTTACCAAGTACAACACCAACAAACAAACAATAAGTATAGGTCACTTTACCAAGTACAACACCAACAAACAAACAATAAGTATAGGTCACTTTACCAAGTACAATACCAACAAACAAACAATAAGTATAGGTCACTTTACCAAGTACAACACCAACAAACAAACAGAAGAAAGGAAAAGGAAAAAGGCTAATTATGTATGTCTCTTCTTCTTCTTTCCTTCCTCATCTGCCTTTCAGCGTCGAGGGGAGATATAATTTGCGGACTTTTGCTCTTCTGTTCGCCTCTGCTGCTGTTATGTTTCCTAGTGCTTCTAATATTCCATCGACCCATCTTTTTCGTGGTCGACCCTTGGGTCTGATGTTCTCACAACGTTTGTTGAAGGCTCGTTGTGTTGTGTTTTGTTCTTTCTGCCTTGCCACGTGGCCAAACCATTTTATCTGTTGTTTCTTTATATATTATATGGCGGGGGCTATTCCTAGCTTTTTTCTCAGTTCTTCATTTCTGATCTTATCTCTCAGACTGTTTCCTGTCATTCGTCTAACACATTTCATCTCTGTAGAGGTTATTTTTCTTACTGTTCTTGCATTTAGGGTCCAGGCCTGGCATTGGTAGCACAACGTTGGGATGAAGATTGCATTGTATAGTGCTCGTTTTGCCTCCAGAGTTATTTCCGAAGAGGTGTAGTCAAGAGGAATGCGTGCAGTAACAAGCAGACATTGCAGCACATACACGATCTAGAAGTAGACACACAAGCTGTTATGCTGTGGACTTCAGATAGAAGGCGAAAGAGGGACAGACTACGAGCATCCTGACTGACAACTGCGATAACAATGAGGAAGTGAGTGAGCTACGCTTAGAGAAGTCTAGGTGATAACAATGAGGAAGTGAGTGAGCTACGCTTAGAGAAGTCTAGGTGATAACAATGAGGAAGTGAGTGAGCTACAATAAGAGAAGTCTAGGTGATAACAATGAGGAAGTGAGTGAGCTACGCTTAGAGAAATCTAGGTGATAACAATGAGGAAGTGAGTGAGCTACGCTTAGAGAAGTCTAGGTGATAACAATGAGGAAGTGAGTGAGCTACGCTTAGAGAAGTCTAGGTGATAACAATGAGGAAGTGAGTGAGCTACGCTTAGAGAAGTCTAGGTGATAACAATGAGGAAGTGAGTGAGCTACGCTTAGAGAAGTCTAGGTGATAACAATGAGGGAGTGAGTGAGCTACGCTTAGAGAAGTCTAGGGAATAACAATGAGGAAGTGAGTGAGCTACGCTTAGAGAAGTCTAGGTGATAACAATGAGGAAGTGAGTGAGCTACGCTTAGAGAAGTCTAGGTGATAACAATGAGGAAGTGAGTGAGCTACGCTTAGAGAAGTCTAAGAGGCATGACCACGTAATATCTGGAGGAACTTTGCCGTAGCACAACAAGGCAGCTAACTAATTTGTTTTCTCTAAAATAAAAAAAGAAGGTTGTAATGTTTAAAAACTTTACAGTCAAGTAAGTACTTGAAGAATATTGAACATTTAAACATGTAATATAAGAGAACGCTTACAAACAGAGGATACCAAATTGTCGCATTCAATAAGTTAGTGTCTTTATTCTTATATGCTATCAATTGGTTGGCGCTCCATAGTTCTCAATCACTTTATTGAATGAGTAAATTAATTAGCTAACTATCAAGCTAGGTAGTTAGTTCAATAGTTAGTTAATTTATTAGCTGGTAACGTAATTCGTTACTTACTTGGTTAGTTGATTTGTTAGTTATTTAATTAGATAGTGAGTTGGTTGGTTGGTTCTAGAGTCAGACAGTTAGCCAGTAAGTTAATTAGTCAAGCCTGTTCGTCCCTATATCTGTCAGTAAATGAGTTATTCATAATAGCTCTAATTAATTATACAAGAAAATATTTATTTCGATGACGTCGTGTACAACAACTACAATACCTGGTATTGTGCTATTACTCTTTTTTTGGCTAAAAAGAAAAGTTCCTCATCGTCAAGAGTCGGGTCTTTCTCTTGCAGCTGCTTGGCTATAAAGTTGTGGTAGCGAAACCAAATAGTGGCCAGAGTCAGCATAAAGGGGTTTTCGTGGGTTCTTGGGTTGCCATATCCTGTCAGAAACAGAATTTAGAGTTAGCATAAACTGGTTTTTTGGTTGCCATTTTATGTCAGAAACAGAATTTAGAGTTAGCATAAATTGTTTTTTTGGTTGCCATATATTGTCAGAAACAGAATTTAGAGTTTGCATAAAGTGGTTTTTTGGTTGTTATATATTGTCAGAAACAGAATTTAGACATAGAATAAAATGTTTTCGTGTGTAGTTGGGTTACAATTTTCTATTTTTAAAAAAATTAGTAACAATAAGGAGTTCACGTGTATTTTTGGGCTATTATATCCTGAAAGAAAGTGAATTTAGAATAAGTGTAACAAGATCTTTGTGTCTTCTTCTAAGTACCCCCGTCACGCCGGAATAGGGAATATGGTGTTAGTGACCATAAATTTTACAGACCTTCAGAACATGATTTTTGGGGTAATGTGGTCGGTATTACGCCCGTGCCGCTTCACTTTTCCAGAAAAAAATCCGGTACCCATTTAAGGCTGGGCGAACCCGGAAGCCGTCGGTTGGGATCGAACCCTACCCCTTGTCCTTTGTAGTCCAGTTCACTAACCACTGAGCTATCGCGGCTCCCTTTGTGTCTTCTTGAGTTGCTATATTCTTTATATATATATATATATATATATATATATATATATATATTTATATATATATATAAAAGTCAAGGTAAAAAAAGGTTCTCCATCTTGTAAAGCTAATTGTCAGCGAGAGTGTCCTATGTCTGAACCATATGGTTACTCTCTTCTTCCGCTTTTCTTCATCGTGTTGTCTTCGGCGTGCTTGTCGTGAGCCTGCTCCGATGTCTATTGTCTGGCATATCATCTTATTGCTTTCGCATCTCTTCTGCGTGCATGATCTATCCTGCTCCAGCGTCTGCATGTTATCTCTGTACACGTTGTCTGTTGGCTGCATCTTTTTGACTGTTTTTGATTGTATATTTTGTTGTTGTCAAAATGTTATATGATTAATTGAAAAGAATGTCATATTGAAATAATTTGTACTAGAAACTGTGCTATAGTTTTGTTCAACCTGTTTACACTTAAAAGAATGCAATTCATGGTTGATTAGGAGTAATTACAGTCTCGGCGAATTCATGGCAACTGTTTTTAGAACCTTGAGTGATATTCTAACCTTCCTATTTAGCTTTGCAAATATTGCTGTATCTTGCACTATTCCAATCGATATTTTAGGTTTCGAGCTCTCATCACTGCTAGTTGATCCTAAATACATTAATTGTATTATCTATTTCTAGTTCTTGTCTATTTATTTTTGTAACAATACCCCTAGAGCTATTGGTCATCACCTTCTGTCAGCATTGATCTCCAGGCGTAGACACCATATGTTTTACCTAGCCATTGTATTTGATGTGTTAGTTGTTGTCCTGTTCCTGCTAAACCATTGATGACATCAACCCATCCAAGCTTATTAATATTTCTGCCACTAATCTTGACATTCCTTTTATTGTCTTCTAACGCATCTTTTATAATTCTTTCCAAGATATTGAACGAGATAGGAGAGAGAGAAACCTTATCAAACTTCATCTGTTCTTCTGAATCATTCCTATTGGTTTTCGTGGATACGTATTGTAACCTTGAGTTAAACTTAGGTGTTTAAACTTCAATGCTATGTTGGCACTAAAGTTGTATATTATAATCGTTCCAAATAAGACTCCATGCCAAACTATATCAAATGTTTTTTTTTAAGTCTATGAACACATGATATAGGTCTTGCTGATGTTGAACGTACTTCTCGCAGAAATTGAAAATCTGTTCTGTTGTACTTTGACTTCCACGAAAGCCTGCCTGTTTCTCAGAAAAGGTCTGTTCTGACTATGGTTTTAATTGATTAAATATGATTTTTAAACATTACTATGATTGGAGAGTTGATAAGACTGATGGTTCTACTATTATAACAATGGCGTATACTAAATGTGTAGCAGAGCTTTATTATGGAGGTGACTGTTGGCAATAATTGCACTATTCGATTAAAACAACTACATGAAATAATTTAGAAGTGTATAAAACCAGTGAGCTAAGAGGTATTGCTACATTGATTTGGCACTCAATATTCTCTGAAAAAAACAGTGGAACTCTTACTGCGAAATCTGCTGACAGGGCGGAGGACATGGTCTCTTGGTGGTGGTGGGTTAGCTAATGGCAGCCGGATGTCGTTAATGATGGGAAAACTATCATGTAAATCAGTACTGTTAGCAGCCAGGCGTCCATTGGCGAACTCTCTCAATGCATCTTCCGTGGCCTTGCTGGTGCTGTATACAAGGCTGCCGTCTATAAACGGAGTGATCTCATTGAGCTGTGAATATAGGAAATATCACAGAAATCATGATGATACTAAACAAACTGTTTAAAATATATAAATCGAACGTTAGTATAAGTTAGTACAAGATAATACAAGACAAGTACAAGATACGTCAAGACGAAAAAATGCAGACAATAGACAACAATATAAGACAAATGAAACAAAATATGAGAAGACAAGCAAGGACCAGATATGACAGCGAAATATAGTACAAGACAAAACAATACAAATTAATTAAGACAAGACAACACTTTTAATTTGTTTGTTTCCTGTATCATTTAGTCATCGCATTGTGAACATGTGTCAATCAATATTAACAGCATAGATGTACGTGACAAAATGATTACATGGGTAAGAAAGGTGAATGGCATTTGTACAGGTATGAAACAAAATTAAAAGCTAATACCTTTTAACCACGAAAAGGCTGAAGATAGAGAGACATCACCAAAACAATATACTGCTACACAGCAGGGAAGGGTATTAAACGATCTTTAACAATACACCCTATTGGCACATATAATATAATACATCCCAAAGACTTCAAAGGTAATTAAGGAATCAAACAAGATGACGTCAGAATCTTGTTGGACATGCCCTGCTTTTAAAGTATGTGTCCTGTGTCCGGCCGAACATTTATCTTATTATAGAAAGTATCGAAAGTCAGCGCTACTCAGAACAGGACACAATCGACTCCATAGTCACATGTATACAAAATTCAAGATCGGCACATCAGCTACTTGTACATGTGGACAGGCGCCCCAGACTGCTGAACACATACTTCAAGATTGCACAGAATATAGTAGACTGAGGAAAATCCATTGGCCCATAGATACAACACTACAGACAAAACTATATGGGTCACTGCAAGAGTTACAAAAGACAGTAAAATTTATACAGGAAACGACATTGCAGATATAGACAATACTTCGGGTGAACGAAAGATAGATAGATTGTGCATTTCTTTGAAATCTATTTTTATCAGATAAAATATACTGCATTTCATTTTTTTCCTCTGGTAACCGTAATCAGGCAGGCATTAGCAAAGGTCAAGGTAAAGTACGAGACTTGAACCGGCGTCTTAGCACGCGAGTTTCCACCCATATGTGCTCGGCCGCCTATCCAGAAATGTTCGGATATTTCTGTATAGTGTCGCCTCAAGCATCGAAACTCAGATGCAAGGCAACATTCCTCACCTTCCCAAGGTAATACCCTGGTACCCATTTCTGCCAACGGCTGGGTCGACCGTGGGGGTATTTATTTTTTTCCAACCACGAGTAGAATTTACACTGATGGCATTAGTATTTCATGGCAAGAACGAACTGTTGCACGTGAATGTTACCTGTTGACGAGGATTATTTGCAGAGTATCCAGTGTTCTGGTCAAATCGACCTCTTTGAAAGGGCAACTCCAGGTCATCTTTGCGATCTGGGTTATAAATGTGGTCTTTTGGAACTGGAATATTGAAGAATTCAATTGGGCATCCGGGTCTTTGAGCATCCAGAATCTCTTCTACCAATTGCTGACCTGAAATTAGGATTGTCAACATTTGAAACGGCTCCGGCGGTACACTTTATCTCATAACTTAAAAAAAAAAGTATTTAAACAACTTCTATCGTATTTTGTTTTTTTCAGAATGACTTCGCACCTTATTTTTATCTCTCTTCATCTACTTCTTCTTCTTCTTCTACTTCTTCCTCTTCTGCGATCATGGTTCATTCAGACTAGGACTCCAGACTCTCTTATGAAGGCAGCTGTCTGTTTAAGTGATTCGGTTGCCCCGTAGAGTTTCTCTTCAGGGAGGTGGGTGTGGATACGTTGTCCTACTCAGGCCTGTGTACTGAGGACAATCCTGTAGAACATGTTTTGTTGTCATGTTATCCAGGGTACAGTGGCATAGGCTGGTAGTTCCTATTTTGAGTTTGGTGAGCATGGGGTTTCTCATTCTGTTGTGGCCAGTGCGTAGGCGAAGTATGGTGACTTGATCCTTCCTTGTTAGCTGGAGTTATCCATCCCTCTCATTATACTTTGGGTGTTCTTGTTTCCATTTTTCATAATACTTGCCTTTGATGATTGATTTGGCTTCCTCGTAGCTGACCAGATGGTTCTCTAGTGGTTATCTCTTTTGAAGAGACCTAAAGATACGAATGTTGGACTGAAAGGGGACTTTGTATATTAATTTCATATAACGCATAAGGAAAGCAAAGTGGGCCAATCAGCAGTACAACAATTAACTAACAAACGTCAAGACGTTAGGCTCGGACACTTCAGCAGGAGGATCTTTATATAAAGTAGTGTTTATAGCCTTGAGAAGTTTATAAGTGTAAACGTCCGTAGAGATCATCTTCATAGATTTGATGAGCACGGTTCTCGCTATGTAGTTAACATAAGGTCGAAAGTTCATATTGAGCCCACAAACAAGTTTAATCCAACATGTAGTAAGTGAAACACAACGTGGGTGAAATAGAACAAGATACGGAGAGCTATGTTGATGATAATAGTAATAGAATGATATAGGCGTAGTGTGAAGATTCTAAAGATTGTATTTAACGGAGAGCTATGTTGATGATAATAGTAATAGAATGATATAGGCGTAGTGTGAAGATTCTAAAGATTGTATTTAACGGAGAGCTATGTTGATGATAATAGTAATAGAATGATATAGGCGTAGTGTGAATATTCTACAGATTGTATTTAACGGAGAGCTATGTTGATGATAATAGTAATAGAATGATATAGGCGTAGAGTGAAGATGATACAGATTGTATTTAAGGTATTAATGACTAATTGTTTTGTTTAAAAATTGTTTTAATAATGATTAAAGATATGAACACGCATAACATTTGCTGATAGAAGGATGCAAATATTGGCTAATGTTGTAAGGAAATATAGATTAAACAATGAAATTGTAGAATTGTAAACGTATGCTATGTGTTATTCTTATATATGTATATAACCGCAAGGTACACAACTCAGTGCAACACAATCCGCTAAAGATGAGTATAAATTACTTGTATGGAAATGTTAACTTTTTACTCTATGTGTATAACTATTTCTACGAGGACCAATACTAAGAAGTCTTATCTATCTTTCTTTGTATATGGACGTATTCACGTACACACACACACTTACACAAACACTTGTGTGGGCTTGCTAAGCAACTCTTTGTTATACACGCCTATACAATATTACGATTGTCTCGTATTATAGTTGTTTTTATCGGCAAACAGAGAGGGAGAGTGTAGTTTTGGCTGTATAGCAAGATAATATTGAATTCTTTCACGCGTAGACACATACACTGTAAAGGTTTCTCGCGTGGAAATTATTTAAGCCTATAATGCGGAATGTCTTTTTTCCTTCGATTTTGCTTACAAATATTTCAAGTACATTCTGTTTATATTTTAATAAAAGGTACGATTTTGCAGTGATAAATAATTTCAACATAGCTTTGCATGTACCTTTTAAAAATAGTTTGAAAGTAAAAATTGCGAAATTCTAAAAAAAAAAAAAAAGAAAAAAAGAAGAAGGTAGAACTGTCTCTTTGAGCGTTAGGGAAGAGCGATTATTTCTACCCTCACCACTTACCTCCCGCCACAATAAAGATATTGTTTGAATCTACATTTACGTGCTGCACAATATATATATATATATATATATATATATATATATATATATATATAATAACGATGGGCTTGCAAACGTAACTAACATTTCATTTAATGCCTACATAAATGCCTTGTGACTCCATAGCACACGAAGCATATACAAGAGAATGAGAAAAAACAGAGCTTATGACAAAAGGTAACAATAGCAATGAAATTTTGCAACATCGCATATAAAATGGTTTCATCCCGCTAGAAGAACGAGAACTAGAACTATGTATATGACTCGAAAAAAAACACAAAACCTTTACTAAAGGGCGCACTAAAGAGAAGAATCGCTATGATATATAAATGTCATTCACAAAACAGAAAGCATCGTAATCATCGTGAAAGTCTGCTAAATGCTTCAACAGGACCACTTACAAATTGTTGGTTGATTTAAAGAAGTATACAAGAACGAATCTTATCATGAAACATAATGCGATATGTCATAGTTTGTTGCAGATTTTCTGGAAAGAAAACAGTTTCCATTTTTTTTTAAAAAGCAGCCTAAGGAAAGTATGCTAACAGACGGCATAAACGAACTGTATTGAATGTCCGACAACTCTGAATGTGCCGAGAAAGAGATTTAACAAAATAACGTCCGTATAAGATTCAGTTTGTTCAAATACACAATCAGTAGGTCAGGTAAAACATTTGAAGTAGATAGTCTAACCGTTACATAGAATTTTATTTGCTCGAAAAAAATAGGTCTAAAACAGTTTGTCATCTACTCTATGTAGGGGGAGATGGAGAAGAATAATACTGTGAAGAAAATAGGTCTAAAACAGGGTGTCATCTACTCTATGTAGGTGGAGATGGAGAAGAATAATACTGTGAAGAAAATAGGTCTAAAGCAGGGTGTCATCTACTCTATGTAGGGGGAGATGGAGAAGAATAATACTGCGAAGAAAATAGGTCTAAAGCAGGGTGTCATCTACTCTATGTAGGGGCGATGGAGAAGAATAATACTGTGAAGAAAATAGGTCTAAAGCAGGGTGTCATCTACTCTATGTAGGGGGCGATGGAGAAGAATAATACTGTGAAGAAAATAGGTCTAAAACAGGGTGTCATCTACTCTATGTAGGGGGCGATGGAGAAGAATAATACTGTGAAGAAAATAGGTCTAAAACAGGGTGTCATCTACTCTATGTAGGGGGAGATGGAGAAGAATAATACTGTGAAGAAAATAGGTCTAAAACAGGGTGTCATCTATTTGATGTAGGAGAAGAAGAAGAAAATTACTGTGAAGAAAATAGGTCTAAAACAGGGTGTCATCTATTTGATGTAGGAGAAGAAGAAGAAAAATACTGTGAAGAAAATAGGTCTAAAACAGGGTGTCATCTATTTGATGTAGGAGAAGAAGAAGAAAAATACTGTGAAGAAAATAGGTCTAAAACAGGGTGACATCTATTTGATGTAGGAGAAGAGGAAGACAAATACTGTGAAGAAAATTGTGGACAGTTTGAGGAAATGAAGAAAGTAGTCCATCATTCACATAGGATGTTTTTATAATTTGAGCTCAAATTATTTTTAAGTATTTCAACTACACAGAAGGTTGTTAACAATTCAAACGAAACAGAAGGCTATCAACGAGCTGATCGAGGAAGATTGTTAACTTAAATCAAACAGAAGGCTATCAATGAACTGATCGAGGAAGATTGTTAACTTAAATCAAACAGAAGGCTATCAACGAGCTGATCGAGGAAGATTGTTAACTTAAATCAAACAGAAGGCTATCAACGAGCTGATCGAGGAAGATTGAGTTATTGAGTTATTTGCGGGTCATCATCATTGCACTCCGAACATGTCCATAGGTGCTCAGATCCCCTCCTCAGCAATTCCCTCAGTGTCCAGCGACTGACGACTCCAGTTCTATGTTGGTTGATAAGTCTTCTTACACGGCCACTAAGTTTCTCATTTCTGGCTGTGCCTATCTTAACTCCCCTCTCTTTCATCTGAAGAAGTGACGTGGATCTGTATTTGTCGAAGTCATGTGCTCTTCCCACATCTCGGAGGGCATTGATGATGTCAGCCCGATCCATCGGTTGCCCGTCCTCAACGACAGCGCAGCTAGCCAACCTGTCCGCTCTTTCATTTCCCCGTACTCCCGCATGTCCAGGGACATAGACAAAGGTGACCTTACGTATTTTGGATTTCTGCAACGACTTTACCCATTGCATGCGTACAGAGCCCGCCTCCACTTTTTTTATCATGCTCATCGAATCACTCAGTATACATGCGTGGGTGTAGTCTTGTGACTCTAACCATTTGAATGCCTTGGTCACTGCCATCGCCTACATTGTCATGCTACTCGTGGTCATGACGTATGCACCACTGTCTTCCTTGACTATTCAGCCTGCCGAGCGTGCTGTAAATGCCCATGCACTTCTTTGGCGTCGTCTTACAAATCCGTCTGTATATATGACTGCATCTTTCTCATCGGTGTTATCGCAGATGAGACCGTTGACCTCGGCATTAACCACGACCGGGCTCTGTTCCCTACTTTTCCTATCGAGTGTGACAATACACGAGAAAGTCCCCTTGAATGACGTAGGCACCGGTATCCACTCCTTGCCAACACTGATATTGGTAAGCCCACTGACCTGTTTGATGACTTCTTCTGCTCGGCCCAACCATGATTTGCCTCTTTTTAGCCTGGCACCTTTCTCTGTGTTGAGCACGTGGTGCAATGGATGCTCTGTATCTGTACTAATCTTCAGGTATGCTCGTGCTCTCCAGATCTTGATTCTGTCATCCATGGTTGGAAAGTCAAGAAGATACCTCATTGCTACACAGGGAGTGTCCCTCGTACATCCCAGGATAATGCGCATGGCTTCATTTTGTATTTTCTCCAGCCTATCAATTTGAGGTAGATTGTTAACTTAAATCAAACAGAAGGCTATCAATGAGCTGATCGAGGTAGATTGTTAACTTAAATCAAACAGAAGGCTATCAACGAGCTGATCGAGGTGGATTGTTAACTTAAATCAAACAGAAGGTTATCAATGAGCTGATCGAGGTAGATTGTTAACTTAAATCAAACAGAAGGCTATCAATGAGCTGATCGAGGTAGATTGTTAACTTAAATCAAACAGAAGGCTATCAATGAGCTGATCGAGGTAGATTGTTAACTTAAATCAAACAGAAGGCTATCAACGAGGTGATCGAGGTAGATTGTTAACTTAAATCAAACAGAAGGCTATCAATGAGCTGATCGAGGTAGATTGTTAACTTAAATCAAACAGAAGGCTATCAATGAATTCGATCGAAGAATGTTGCTAATTCCTTAACTGATTTATAATATTGTTATTAATTCAAAAATAAATATCAAATAATATCAACAACTGTAACGTGCAGGTGTGTGCTCATCACTTAACCAACAAATCCATCAAAACAGAAAGATTGTCAACTACATAAGCTACGAAAATAGATTGTTATTAATTACTGGAGAAACGAGACTGCTGTCAAATTAATTGTAGAAAGAAAACAAACTCTGGAATATTTGAATAAAAACAAAACAGGAAATGTGTCAAAATCTGGACATTGCAGAAGTTTGTAAAATGCTTGAACAAAGAAACTTGTTGACCAATTTAGTAAAGAAAAAAAAAAACGAAATATGTCCAGAAATATAAAGGAGATTGCGAACCGCTTCGGCTAAAGTCAAAGTAATTTGTCTAACATTGTAGCATAGTCTAAGATGTAGATGTAGGATGTAAGATAAATAACTGTCGAGGTCGAAAGTTGCGGAGAGACAAGATCACCTACGCCAGCAGGATGGCACTTGATGATGATGAAGTAAAATGTAGTAGCAAATAGGCGAATCAATAAACAAGGCAATCCAAGGGTAAAGGAAATGATGAAAAGGTTAGATTTGAGAGAAGAAGGAATGTATTGCTAATTACTTGAACATAATAGAACATGATAATGATCATGACGATGATGATGGTTATAAGGCAGTAAAATATTTGAACGAAGAATAAATTTTGTTATTTGCTTGAATAGAATGGAAAAACACCAAAAAAAAAAATAATAAAAATAAGAAGACGAAGAAAAGAAGAAAAAAAAACAGATGGAAATGCGTAAACGAAGCAAACAACTTGTTATTTGATTAGAAAAAAGAGCAACGACATCAAAAATAAAATATGTAAATTCAGTACCCAAGCAACGATATAGCACGCCAATCATTTAATACAAGACAAGAAAGATGGAGATGTGTGCTGCTTGAGCAAATGAGGAAAAGAAAGATACAAGTGATTTGTCAATTTCACAATGGCAGCACATTGTGTTTTACCTTGCAGGTCAGCTTTACCACTCCAACCTATTCCGACAACGGCTGTTTCTAAATAGTTCTTTTTGTGTTGTTATTGAGTTATTAGCGGGTCATCATCATTGCACTCCGAACATGTCCATAGGTGCTCAGACCCCCTCCTCAGCAAGTCTCGAAGTGTCCAGCGACTGACGACTCCAGTTCTGTGTTGATTTTTCAGATTCAGATTTGTGTTTTTGCTCCCTTGCAACTGTTTTTCATCAATTTGTATCCACTGAAGCAAAGACTTACGCCAAAATTGTTTCCAATTCGATGCACGTTTTGTTGCTTCAAGTGTTGTCATACCGAGCGTTTCTATTCAAAGTCATTTATCCAGTTATTCCATCTCCCCGGGGTCATTTTTGAGGAGGACTTTTTATTTTGAAATGATGCTACCTCGTTGTCATTTTCTCCCCTCTTTCTCTCTCTCTTTCTCTCTCACTGCATGTACAAACAGACATACGCCCATTTATATTGTTATAAACATACTCTAAATTCCTTATCTCTTTAGCTCACAAGTTTAGAAGTAATTACTATAGTTTGTTTCAGATTGTTTGCCTCCCTAATTCCAGTAATATCTCGAAAACCGTCTGATAGAATACCATGATTTTTTGCATGCGACCTTAGATTTTCAATGACGTAACGAATTTATCATTTAAATTATCGTATGTGTTACCGTTTCCTCAAAGCGGCAACTTCCTTTGATCTCCTTCATATTTGTATTTATTTTGACACAAAAAACAGAATGTACGGTAAATGAAGATCTTTTACACTTTTTAGAGGAAAAGGCGTAACTTTTATTTTTATATAAGGGACATTATTACTTTATAATAAGAGAGTAAGTAAGTAAGTGTTCCTGTCATGCCTGAAGGTGTATAGGGGAATAAACCGCCACAATTGCACTTTTTCACAACATGCTACCCATTTGGATTGGGCTCTTTTAATTATACAACTAATATTGAATCAAATCAAAATAGGCCGAACATTCACCGAATAGAAATTATTTATTTTAAGAACACAGAATACATCGTCAACTCACTAAAAAAACAGTTCCTGAAGTGGTCCGTATCCAGAGTTTCCAACTCCAACAAAGTCACTTCAGTAAGTTCAAACAAATGAGTTTTATTCAGAATCTGCCGAATCTAATAGACGTATTACCATTTTTGGTTGAATAACCCACAGACCATCGTTTCTCCAATACTTATCTTCCTCAACCATAACATGGTCTTCACAACTAGCCCAATAATCTTTGTCTATGTTTGAAATAGCAACATTGGTAAGCTCTTTAACATCAGATAATTTGAAAGTTTTATTTTCGGATGCTACTTGCCCTTTGATCTTTGCCCAAACTAATTCAATAGGATTTAGGTGTGAGTGATATGGAGGCAGCCTCAAACATCTATGACCATGTTCTTCAATTAATTTATCTATTTGAAATATCTTTGGCCGTTGTATCTGTTTTACAAGTGAAAGTAATTCAGGCTTGAGATACATATCGTTAAATGGTATTTGTTCCCTTGTCAGCCATGTCTTTATTTCAGCTTTAGTGCTTGATGATGTTGGAACTTTATCTTCTTGTGCCACTTTGTTATGGTAAGATGCATTATCCATGATCAAACAAGATGGTCGATCTAATAAAGGCAAAAGAGTGTCTTTAATCCAATCTCTGAACATATGACTGTTCATCTCTGAATGATAATCCTGGTTATCAGTTGACTTTGCAATAAAAACAAGTTCAGCATTCTCCACCAGGCCATTATTTTTGCTCCCAGCATGTGCCACTATAAGGCGCTTTCCTTTGCTGCTAGGTACATACCTTTTAATAGTCCCATCTAATGACTGCCATTCTTTTTCATTTGTGTGGTGGGCATTAATCCATGTTTCGTCCAAGTACACAATGTCATAATCTTCATTACGCATTTGTCTAACTTCACGTAAATATTTGCTTCTTGCAGCTACTAAATGAGGTTTCTCGCAAATGATGTTTCTTCCACAAGAATATTTTCTAAAAGTGAAGCCTAAACTCCGCACACTTCTCCATAGTGTAGTTTTTGATACAGCAATACTGGTGTTCTTTTTAAGCCAAATCTTAAGTTTCCTTATGGTAACTTCTTCCCCTAAGTCAAACATTTTACAAATCTCTCTGCGGACAAGTTCTCTGTCAAAACTGTCTAACAAATGTTTTCTTCCTCGACTTCTTTCTTTCCTTGAACATTCACATTGAACATTTTTCACTGATCTATGAAACGACCGTTTACTTAAACCTAACACGTGCATCGTTCTCTTTTCAGGATTTGATATGCTGTGATATAGACTCCCTCGTTTTGCCTCTCTACAAAAATATAAATATAATTTCTTTGTAATATTTTGTTCAGTAACAAATTTCAACTTTAAACTCATTGTTAAGGGCACAACTCACAAAACACGCCTATGTAAATAATTTGATTTTGTATTTTTGGTGACGTTATACTAATGACGTGATACAAAAAGTTGACAATTTTAATCCAGTAAGTGCAAAACCAGAATTGCGCACCGAATATAAGAGAAATTTGCTACACATATGTGCAAATATTGACAAAAATCTGACATTTGCAATTCAATAGTGTAAACCGGTGCCTTTACCCACCAACATATAAAGGAAATTCCCAAATGAAGATGTTTAAATCATTCTTGAAGTGATATGGAAGGGGTAAATACTCTTAAATTTTGATTCAAATGTGCCCAAGTTTAATCATACTTTTATCCTCCTGGTAAGCAAGCGCACAAGAAAAACCAGCAGTTTGTTTGCAATGAATTTATTTTTTCTATTACGTTATGAGATTCAGTAGGTTACATGCAAAATATCAGCACTGTAGCACAAATGGTTGCTGAGCTGTGGTTTTTTGAAGTGAGGCAAAAAATCTGAAGCGAACTATAATTGATTGTCCCAAAATTCTCATTTGTGTAGTATTTTCTTGTTTCTTCTCCATATAAACACATATTTCCATGTGTATAACTATGAGATAAGTGTGTTATTCAAAGTTAATATCGACAAACAGATGTAAATAGAATAAAATTTATTTTCTATCGCTTTCTCTTTCTACTTCTCTCTCTCTATATGAATACACACACAAACACACGGGGCATATTTTCCATTTACATTTAGCCTTACAATCTGGCAAGATGGTGTCCTTTGTAAATTTCGAAATAAAAAGTTTTACTTCAAAGGAAAAACGATGGTTAAAAAAACAGTATAGTACAATACAGTACAATGTATTACCATATAATATGTAATGCCATACCGCACCGTACAATACAATACTATACAATTTTATAATAACTTATATCATACTATTTTGCAGGCATTATATATTATGCTTATTAGATATCAAACTGCTTCACATGTCGCTTTTCTGCAGCCAATGAAACCTGCATATGTAGCTATTGAATGCAACCATACGGCATGTTTATTATATTAGATATGATGCGTACACAAGCAGTCATTAACAAAGACAAGCATGTACAACAACAGATACCGAAGAAGACAAGCATGTACAACAACAGATACCGAAGAAGACAAGCATGTACAACAACAGATACCGAAGAAGACAAGCATGTACAACAACAGATACCGAAGAAGTCAAGCATGTACAACAACAGATACCGAAGAAGACAAGCATGTACAACAACAGATACCGAAGAAGACAAGCATGTACAACAACAGATACCGAAGAAGACAAGCATGTACAACAACAGATACCGAAGAAGACAAGCATGTACAACAACAGATACCGAAGAAGTCAAGCATGTACAACAACAGATACCGAAGAAGACAAGCATGTACAACAACAGATACCGAAGAAGTCAAGCATGTACAACAACATATACCGAAGACGACAAGCATGTACAACAACAGATACCGAAGAAGACAAGCATGTACAACAACAGATACCGAAGAAGACGAGCAGGGTATTCCGTTTCCTCACGGAACTGAAACTATTTGGTCCGCTGAAGGCGATCCTGCTGATCTCAAGAGGATTGGGTCTGTTGGGGCCTGACGGAAGGTAAACTCCATCGCT
Organism: Megaustenia siamemsis; assembly: GCA_032433765.1. Classification (NCBI taxonomy): domain Eukaryota; kingdom Metazoa; phylum Mollusca; class Gastropoda; order Stylommatophora; family Ariophantidae; genus Megaustenia; species Megaustenia siamemsis. The sequence goes on from JAVIAB010000092.1 coordinate 154,752,704, forward strand.
GTAGTTGGTGAGACTGCGGCGAAGCAGATGCGAATCTGAAATAAAAAAAAAATTCTTGTTATAATTAATACATTCTAGATTATGTTGTCAATATTGCAGCTGGGGACAGAAGCATGAAGGCCATGACCAAGGCTTGCCCGTCCCTGCACACCTTAGCGATATATCCTCAAGGATATAAAGGACCGAAACACTTGCTCAACTAGGCGCTCTTCTGATGATCAGATTCCCCCTGCTACGAAGCGCTGTATACGTTTCCTGTCATATTATTTTTAAAAATGATGAATCTATATAGTTCGTTTCAAATAGTGCCCAACTTCAAAACGCTATTACTCATTAAAAATTTGTTCAAAACTGTTGAAATTTTCCAAATGTTATTAAAATGCAAAAGACCCTTTAAATGTATATTTAACAAATATCTTGCAGCTGCAGTTTTCTTAAAGCGGCGAATTTCTTTGATGTTTGTCAAAATCGTAAATTGTGAACCTCTAAAGAATAGAAATTACCGTAGTCGCTGGTCTATGATTAATTTTCACTAGGTAAAGGCGTGGCCGTAATGGGGAAATAACTGGATAAGACAAAACACCAGGAGAATTATTGTCTGCTCAGTTCGAGGACGGACGATAATATCAAGGTATACCTGTATGTCCAATTTTCATAGTTGTGTGGTCCTGAAAAGGACCGTTTGTTGAACTAATTTAAGGTAATATAGGGGCCAACATTGTGGGGACTATATACTTTCATTCTGAATCAGACGAGTCTAACAGACATTCCACAAACCATCATTTTTCCAATATTCCTCTTCCTGTTTTAAGACGTGGTCTTCACATTTAGTCCAATAATCTTTGTCTATATTTAATAAAGCGAGATTAGCAAGAGTCTTTACATCGCATATTTCGAATGTTGTATTTTCATCTGCCACTTGTCCTTTTAATTTTGCCCAGATTAGTTCTATTGGATTTAAATGAGCATGGTAAGGTGGCAGCCTCAAACTTATATGACCGTGCTCTTGGATAATCTTATCTATTTGAAAAATCTTTGTCCTCTGTTTTTGCTTTACTAGAGATAGTAATTCAGGTTTTAAGTACATGTTATTAAATTGTATGTGCTCCTTTGTGAGCCATATCTTAATAGCATCTTTTGTACTGGATGACGTCGGGACTTTATCTTCAAGTGCAACAATGTTGTGGTACGCTGCATTGTCCATTATTAGGCAAGATGGTCGATCTAGTGATGGGAGAACAGAATTTGCAATCCAATGTCTAAATATGTGACCATTCATCTCAGAGTGATAATCCCGATTGACTATGGATTTTGAAAGAAAAATGAGCTCTGCATTCTGTATTAGTCCATGTTGTCGACTACCTGCATGAGCAATTATCAAGCGCTGTCCTTTGCTGCTAGGTATTAATCTCTTAATCTTTCCATCTGATGACTGCCATTCCCTTTGGTTAGTGTGGTGAGCATTGATCCATGTTTCATCCAAGTACACAATATCATAACCTTGCTTGCGCACCTCTTTTACTTCACGTAAGTACTTGCTTCTCATGTCTACTATATGTGGTTTCTCACAGATGATGTTTCGTCCATTGGAATACTTTCTGAATGTAAAGCCTGCAGCTCTCACATTCCTCCATAATGTAGACTTTGATATTTCAATACTGTTCTTTTTCAGCGATACTTTTAATTTTCTTATTGTAACAGTTTCATTCATACCCAACATTTTGCGAATTTCACTTCTAATAAGTTCACTGTCGAAATTATCCAACATTTTTGCTCTTCCTTGTGATTTTGTATATTTTGAACATTGACGGTCACGTGCTTGAATCCAGCGATTAAATGACCGTTTAGATAAATCCAAAATGTGTCTTGTCCTATTCTCATGGTTTTCTAAAGAATGAAATAATCTTCCTCGTTTAGCCTCTTTGCAAAAATAGCCATACATTTTTATTGCGATGTTTTGTAAACTGCAGAATTTCATTTTAAGACTCATGATAAATGTTATTGTTCCACGTCTCCGCCGCTGAATGAACGGAAATGGAACACACAATGTCTCGGCGTTTTTTACAAGTGTCTAATTGTGTCAGAAAACCCACGTTGAAAGCGTGCAAATACGTCAATTTGACCGTGTATGGATTTTTACTCGCTATTTTTAACTTAAATACTGTAAACATTAAGTTTTGACTACATCAATGGGTCGTTATAAATTTATATAAATCAAATAAGCAACAATAATAACCAAATGTTTTTTTTAATGAAATTAATTCTCTGTTGGGTTCTAATCATTATATCTTTACATGCAAATTTTGAAGAACTTACAAAAAGCGTTGAAGAAGATATCGATTTTAAAAGTTGGGCATGAGTTATGAAACGGACTATAGTAATACTGGCTTGTTTAAGCTGTATTTCTCGTCACAGATGAGATACACTATCTGAAAGAAATATCAAACCTTGCGGTACTTGAGCCAATTTTTGAGGTTAGTCAAAGAGGAAGAAAGAGCAGGGTCATTAGGAGATAAGAATAAAGGTACAATCTCAGTGCAGTTGCCGTTTGATGCTCAGATCTTAGTTTTGATTTCAGTCCAGTTAGAAAAAACAACTGTGATTCTACCCAGAATATAACCCGTTTTTAGTTAATTTGTTAACGACAGATTAATCCACTCAGTTCATCTTGATAAACTTGAATTTTCTTCCTCTTCTTGTAACTCCTTGTCTCAAGGATGTTTGTTTTTTCTTCTGTCTTCCCTGTCCTCGTCTTCTTTAAGCAGGTTTTTATTTTTCGTTCATGTGTTTCTCCCGCATCTCCCCTCTTCCTCTTTTTCCATACTCTATTGCTGCTCAGCTCTTCTGTCTATTTTATCGGCGTTATACGAGTAGGTAAGAAAGACAGCAAGAACGAATGAGTCTATCTAATAGCCTAAACCAGAGCTCAAACTGTGAACTGTAGTCCGCCCCCCCCCCGGTCCGCGAAAGTGTGAAGTAAAGTTTGCTATTTTGTAACTTAATGGAAAGAGAGAATGAAGGCATGAAAGAATATAAATCATGGGGGTACGTGACTACGAAATGTATTTAATGGGGGGGGGGGTGTCAGAGGTAAAGAAAAGCTTGAGAACCGCTGGCCTAAACCATTGACTTGCTTCAGAACTTGATGTAAGATAGTGGACACTTTGGGGCTGCCTGAAGTTTAGTAAAACCAGATCTCTCTACGAGTAAACGGTTTCTTTTTAGTGAATTAATTCAGAGGAAGAGGTATGTTTACAGCACTCGGAAAAACATGACAAATAATCAACAACAGAGAAAAAAAAACAAAGAACAATATATGGACCGAAGCAGGATCGAACCCGTACTCAGTACACTTTTTTTCTGCTGATTATTTGTCATTTTTCCCGAGTGCTGTAAACATACCTCTTTCTCTGAATTGATTCGCTGATTATCGCCTCGGAAGTTTCCCTCTATAATAATATTCATTTAATATTATTTGTCTCCATTCTTCTGTAAAACCATATTTCTACAAACTTCAGTGATTGTTATGGCGATTCGTGATTGTACAAAGAAGTTACGACGGTGGGTTCTGTTGCCTTCCGGCGGTTTGTTTACGGTTGGCCCCGCTAGCCTTTGACTAAAAAGTCTCGCCCACAAGGCAGTGGGGTTGTTTTACTTCGGGGTACCCTCCCTTAGCCTTTTAATCTCCCGATCTTATGTGCAAGGCAGCAGGGCAGCCACAGGTTGTACTGTTTACTGCATACAGTAGCAGGTAACATTACTCGACCTGACAATCTTTATATAAAAGAACTAAACAAAAAAAACTATAACGTTTCGGTTTACACACGGCTGAAACGAAAACTAAATACAGGACACGCAGAACAATGAACACAAGAAATATTACTACATTTCTATGTACATATGTGGTCTGCTTTTTTGTTTTGGGTTCTAAGAAAGACTTATGAACACCGAAACGTCTTTTTTTTTTTTACTTCTTTTCTCATGTAAAGTTGACATAACATAATGTTGTTTCCATTTTAAGTTTAAACTATTTTAATAAGAAAATAATTTTGAAATAATTAAATTTCGTACCCAAAAATTTTCAAAATGTATTTTTTTCTATTATTAAGTGGCTAAACTGCAATATTCTGCCAGATTTTTGCGCAAAGATAGAGGAAAAGGAAAAATGTAATTTAATTTCCTCCGTGATAAATTTTCAAAACTATTGCTATACTGCCGCTTTCGACAGCATTAAATTGTAAAATTATTTACTTTTACTGAAACATGATATATAGTTATGTTTCGTAGCGTTCGTCTTGTTCAAGTCCTCTTTAGGTTATAAACATTGCTTCTTGTCGTTGCTACACTTTGGTGCTATTCTGTAATGCTACAGTTCTGGGGTTGTTTTTATATTTATCACCATCATTTTGCGCCCTCTCCACTCTGAAGGTTGGTTAGCAAGTATCGTCATATCACCCTGTCTCTTGTCGTGATAGTGCGCACTGCCATTGGTTCATCTGTCCACACATTTATAGTTTGTATTGTTTCTACATGACAATAAGTTGCAAATAAAAATTTGGTGAAATGTAAATAATGAATTAAATCCCAAACTTACAATAAGAAAATATCTGTATTTGGATAATTCAATATCCGTAGAGACAAAATGTAAATATTCAGAAAGTCGTCTACACTTTGGCTGTACTACTTTCATCAGCCACAGCATAGAGAAGTCACAGTGGATTATTCAGTTCTGGTGTGATATGTATCAGTCATCCAAATTGTATCATTCTAGCTTTCTAATTTTACTTTCATTTGGCTCTACATATCTTTGCTAGGGCTGATAATAAAACAGTTTTTAATAGCATAACAAAGTCAATTAACTGGGTTGAATGTATATAATAACATTGACTGTAACAAACACTCGTCAGAAAATTTGGCAGCTGATTGTCCACTGTCAGCACAGCCATCGCATGAAATGTTTAATTAATTAAATATATCAGGTTATAATTTTATTATGTAAGGTATATATTTGGGGCAGTATTTATGTTCTGTTTAAAGTGCCTTTTCTATTGGGGGTTGGGAGGAAAAAAAGGGGGGGGGGGATCGTGTTTACTGTTGCTACTATGAGGAGAGTCGTGTCCTCAAAAAAGCTGAGAATCACTATTCTCTATAAATTCACTGATCGTGAAAATTATTTATTTGTTTCTGTTTCCTGATCGTGAAAATGATTCATTTGTTTCTGTTTCCTGATCGTGAAAATTATTTATTTGTTTCTGTTTCCTGATCGTGAAAATGATTCATTTGTTTCTGTTTCCTGATCGTGAAAATTATTTATTTGTTTCTGTTTCCTGATCGTGAAAATGATTCATTTGTTTCTGTTTCCTGATCGTGAAAATTATTTATTTGTTTCTGTTTCCTGATCGTGAAAATGATTCATTTGTTTCTGTTTCCTGATCGTGAAAATTATTTATTTGTTTCTGTTTCCTGATCGTGAAAATGATTCATTTGTTTCTGTTTCCTGATCGTGAAAATTATTTATTTGTTTCTGTTTCCTGATCGTGAAAATGATTCATTTGTTTCTGTTTCCTGATCGTGAAAATTATTTATTTGTTTCTGTTTCCTGATCGTGAAAATGATTCATTTGTTTCTGTTTCCTGATCGTGAAAATTATTTATTTGTTTCTGTTTCCTGATCGTGAAAATTATTTATTTGTTTCTGTTTCCTGATCGTGAAAATTATTTATTTGTTTCTGTTTCCTGATCGTGAAAATTATTTATTTGTTTCTGTATCCTCTATTATCGTCATCAGAGATGATAAGGGGCATTAAGAGGTCGCAGTAACATCCCAACAAGCACAACTACATCCATTACAAAAAGCCATCATGTCGATGTTCATTTTATTTGACTATCTATTTATTTCATTTGTATGGGAAGTACCCATTTATGCACGTTTATTGTTTAGAAATGATGTTTTAGTTTATATTTAGTAGCTGTGTGAGAATATATTTGACCAGAAATATTCATCCATATAAATAATGTACGACCGTACTACTCTGTATAATTTATACTGATATAATAAAATTGTCTCTACGATAAAAATCGTTTTCACAGTGATGCAGGTAACGTATTTTTCTTTCATAATTTAATCACTATATTAATCGGGAACATCCTGTGCCCCAATATGCTTATTTTAGTAGAATAATCTGTGCAACTATATGCAGGTGTTTAAGTATTTATATTTAAGAGGTTGTCTCTTATTTTGACACTTGAACAATGATTTTAGTCTCTTATCTTATCAGCTTTTGAGAGAAAATTTTTGGGGAGCAAGTAGTGAAGGATCAAGTGGGTGGATTACCAATGATATCAACTTCCTGTTGGTCTCAAAAAAGAAAAAAGAAGAAAACCAATTGTTATTTGGCATTAAAAAACCAAGAGTGAAGGAAGGAAACTATCGTTGAGGCATTTGAGGGATCTGTCAAATGTCTATATATTTATGTTGGGTTATTTATAATTTTTTTCTTTATTTTGTTGATTATATCGACGTCATATTACTATACAAGTATAACACTATTATTGTATGTCCTGCTGTCGTCTTATTTTATACTTAATTTTCCAAAGGCAATGTGTAGTTTTCCATTTACCATCTGATATTACATGTCTGACAACTTGTCGAGTTCGAACCATAAAGCACACATTTTTAGACAACGTTTTTAACGAACATCTAAGAATTTCGCTTTTAAATGAAAATCGAACTCTGTTGATCTAGAAAGAACAATACAAGCTCTGGAAATGAATGGGAATAACAAAAACAGCAAAAATAAACTTGGGCTACCGACCATATATAGACCATATCTCCAATGTGAAAGTGCGCAACATAATTCAACGATTCACAAAACCAGTACACGACTTTGTGTTAACAGTACAAAGAAATGAAGTTAACAATTAAAATTATATAGACATTTTACAAGATATCCAGTACCTACTAAAAACATCCTAAGGAGATGGCTCCAGGCAAAAGAAGAGGCAAATTTAGGAATAGTTAGGAAGACAACATCAGGGAGCGGACAGCTTTAATCTTTGGCAATATGAAGTCATATGGTTGGGACAAAGAGTTACATTGTGAGTTTTGACTATAGTTATGGACGGCCCCGGTATCACTGCAAACGAATTAAAATTCATAATTGCTCAGACATCCGTGCCAGTGGAATCATCCGAAATAACATCTCATCTCCCAAACAAAGAAAGGCAGTTGCAGTCCCCATCATAGCAGTCCCAGCAAACGCCAAAAGACATAAGGCGAAACCACACAGAAAAATAACACAGCCATCTGTTTCGCGTCATACGATATCATCAATCATCGTAAGCAATCGGAATATCGAAACACGATCAAAACGGATGAAACGCACAGCTCACTGTGTGCACAGAGCACTTAACTCAGTAGTTCTGGCAGCAAGCCGGACTTGCAATATGAGGAAACTGCAACAAGCCGGACTTGGAATATGAGGAAACTGCAACAAGCCGGACTTGGAATATGAGGAAACTGCAACAAGCCGGACTTGGAATATGAGGAAACTGCAACAAGCCGGACTTGGAATATGAGGAAACTGCAACAAGCCGGACTTGGAATATGAGGAAACTGCAACAAGCCGGACTTGGAATATGAGGAAACCGCAACAAGCCGGACTTGGAATATGAGGAAACTGCAACAAGCCGGACTTGGAATATGAGGAAACTGCAACAAGCCGGACTTGGAGTATGAGGAAACTGCAACAAGCCGGACTTGGAGTATGAGGAAACTGCAACAAGCCAGACTTGGAATATGAGGAAACTGCAACAAGCCGGACTTGGAATATGAGGAAACTGCAACAAGCCGGACTTGGAATATGAGGAAACTGCAACAAGCCGGACTTGGAATATGAGGAAACTGCAACAAGCCCGACTTGGAATATGAGGAAACTGCAACAAGCCGGACTTGGAATATGTGGAAACTGCAACAAGCCTGACTTGGAATATGAGGAAACTGCAACAAGAAACACTTTTCAGACGCAGCATTAAACGGTTCCTGCCGTCTATCCGCCATATATGTGAATTTTGATTTGGGTACTAATGGGAAGGATGGCCATGGTAACAATTTAAAGAACTTTTGTTGTTGTCCTACGAAATACCATAAAGTATAGTTGTTTGTTATTATCAACATAGAAACATAAGTGACAGATGTATGAAGATTTGAAATCGAGCATTGGCAAGTGATGGTTTTTTGAAGAAAACAAAACACAATGCAATGTAATAAATTGACTGCAGACGTTAGAATGGGAGTAGCATCACTACAGGCGTGGCCTTTCAATATCTGCTCAGCTCCCGTTGTTCCAGAAACCAATAGCGTTCATCTCGATCGTCCACCCTGATCTATGAAACGTGTTACGTTCATAAAAATTGCGCGTTTTTACTGTAATAAAAACTGTTCTAACAGCTCAATATGGACACTTCCGGGTCGCTGTAACGGCCGTTACGGACAGCTTAATTTCTATGCGCTCATGCCAATTTCGGTATAAAATTCATGCTCTGTAGGCGTGTCCAAGAATCGCTGTCCCAATAAATGAAATCAGGCATCCATTTCGGTGAAACACTCTTCTTCTGCGAATCTGGCCCAATCATACTAGTATTCTGGACTCTCGTATGGAGGCAGGTGTCTGTTTAAATGATTCGGTTATCCCGTATAGTTTCTCTTCCAGGGAGGTGGGTGTCGACCACATTGTCCTTCTCAGGTAAAACACTCGACCCGACCGCACTCCAGCTGGTAGCAAACTTGCCGTCCAACACGGATGATATATCCCTATCTAGGGCAAAGTCGGACCTGGTACCGTTCAACTACACTCCACGGACAATCACCTGCAGCACTCTATCAGCGCGTGCGCGCCAAAATCATGTTTATTTTGTGGTCAGATGAATGCGACTGGGCTACTGATGTCTCCACAAACAAAAATCCAAATCAGAAAGAGTCAATTGAAACCACATCACAACAAACATGCCACAGGTCTTGAACCTGATTCGACTAAGTTGCTATCTTGGCCGACGCACCAACCGAGAGTCGCAATTAGTTTAGAAACTTTTAAAGAAGAATGAAACACTCAAACAGAGCAGTAACAATAATATAATAGAAGTAGTGAATACTTCAGTTCAATATCAAACCTACAAGTGCTACCTGGCACTTCACAACCATGACAAAGCTAGTTTACATAACTATCAGACCTTCTTTTGTTCTAGCATTGAGATTAGACAGTCCGGGTGTAATGTAATGTTTGTCTACCAGGCGAGTTCCCTCATCACTTATTGAGTATAATCGAATGACTAGTCCTGTCGGAGGCAATCCAAAAAAAAAAAAAAAAAGTAAATGTAACCTTTGTTTTAGACACGTTAAAGAACACTACACGGTTTAAAGTAGAAACAGCAGAATGAAAGCCGCTTGCCGGTAAAATTTCAGTTAAAAAACAATGCAAAATCAACCATTATTATATTAAATGACATTCATGAATGACGCTAGACATCAACAAGGGTGTTATGGAGTTCGTTCATTGTGCTGAAAGTGGTTAAATAGGAGATTGGAGTGTCGCTGAACACTGTCCAGGTTATATGTATTTAGTCACATAGAAAACAAGAAGAAAGCCAGGAAAGGCAATAAGCTACCATAGTTAACCACAACACACTTGTCGGAGCTTCATGCGCAGTGTTGATGTGTACAGATTCAATGAGTATTGGGGTTGCATTATATTTTATCTGTTCTCTTTTAACCATTAAATTACTATTATTAAGGAGCTCAAAAACGTCTGTTGAAACCGTCTCAATTATTTTTAAGACACACAATTACTTAAAGATTCTCACCTTCATTTATGTTATTAAGGGAGCCGCGATAGCTCAGTGGTTAGTGAACTGGACTATACAGGACAAGAGGTAGGGTTTGATCCCAACCCACGGCTTCCGGGTTCACCCAGTAAAAGGGTACCAGATTTTTTTCTGGGAACGTAAAGTGGCACGGGCGTAATACCAACAATATTACCCCAAAAATCAACTGCTGAAGGTCTGCAAAATTTGTGGTCACTAACACCATATTCCCTATACGCTACTTGGCGTGACGGGGACTCTACCTTTTTATTTTTACTTTTATGTTTTTAAAATATGTACATTTTTAAAATTGTTGATCTGAAAAAGTAGTATTCTGTTATAATTCCAAAAGTGTGTACTTTAGAAGAAGATATAGAAAACTATTGAACACAATTCCTGTTGACAAGAATTAAGAAACGTATTCGAGCAAGCCATCTTTTGCGGCAGTTTCCAATTTTACAGGGACGGGGTGGGTCTTCCATGGATTGTTTTTTTTTTTTTTTGTTGTGCTGGAAAATTAAGCCTGCATATCGCAGTGAAGTCGCCACGTCATGTACTGGTCAATTTTTAATTTCACCGCTAAGTGAGGCATTTTAAACCTTAGAGTGGATTAATAATAAATAACTATTATTATAATGAATTAATGACTATTATTATATAGGGGAACTTCCGAGGTGGTAGATCAGCAAATAACATCAGAGGTAGAGGCATGATTGCAACAGTCGGAAAACAATCACAAATAAATAGCAGAAAAAAGAAACAACAGATGATCCGAAGTTGAGATCGAACCCGTACTCCTCGGCGCAGCGCCTTTCCACAAGAGCCAAACGCAAGAGCACACGGCCAACTCAGCTGCCTAAAAAGTAGCTATCATTGACGATGTCTTTCACGCATGCGTACTCATGACAATAGCATAGGGTTACGAACACAACTGGGGAATAAATTGTATATCTGTATTTTCCTATTAAGACAAGTATCTCCCGTATGGTTTAATAATTCCGTTGCAGACAAACAGTTATTGGACGAAACAGCATGAATAGTAGTTTCCAGTGGTTTAGACTGGAGACAAATAATTATAATTGAATATTATTATAGAGGGAAACTAAGCATTTTAAACCCTACCACAGACGTAACCGGCGACCACATTATTTGCTATAGGACAGCAGGTTTTTACCCACACACCCACACACCATTTTTGTTTCTTTTTAAAGAAACAAGTACAGACGTAAAACCTTATTTTTTAATCCAACAGAATGGGGCCAATGACAATCTATAGATTCCCTTTATGCAAATCGTAGATAAACTCGTAAAGGGCTAGACGGAATGCAAATACAACAATATATCCGGTGCCAAGATTTTTTAAAGGTGGATCTATTCTTGATACTTGTGCTGAACCAAATGAAATAGTGACATAAACAGTGTTTGTTGAAGGCGAGGCAAAGTATGCCGCATATAGCATGCAAATTAAGGTGCATACGTTTAATGCAAGTAAGACCCTTTTAAGAAATAAATGACTAAGTAATTAAATAGCCTCTAGTTTATTACATAAAAGAAACATATCTAAGAAAAGTCATACGGGAGGGGATGATTTGCTCTGAAGCAGGACATGATTATAGTACAATGTGTGTACCGTCTACATTATATATATATATGGGGGGGGGGGAGAGGAACGGGGGAATGGTCTAGAAGTAAAACGTCAGCCTCTGGACAGGAAGTTCTAAGTCTCGAATTCTGCCATCCAATATTTTTGTCTTCAAATCCATGATTTCTTTGGGACTTTACATTCCCTTGATCTCTGAGTAGTGATATCTGCTGTCTAGCTTTCTCTAATAAACGGGAGGTCTGTATGCAGTTAGCGCAGTTAACCATTTAAAATAGTAGGCCCAAATGGTCATTTCCTGGACACATTATGAAGCAATTAAAAAAAAAAAAACTACCATTTTCAAAGATGGATGTGTCGGACAGAAAGGTGCATATTTTGCGGTTTTTCGTAAATTAGCGACACGTCATACCCACGTTAGCTTAATGGGTAAACACTAAAGAAGAGGAAGCATTACACAAAGATGAACAAAGTGCTTTATTTTTTTAATAACTGGTATTAAAGCCACGGTCCTTGTAATATCTATTAATGAACATTCCAACAAATAACATAAGTGTATTGTATGTGTAGAATCATTTAGAAACTGGTATGTAAACATTTCTTTTGTTAAAGATGATTTTTTTCAAAATTTTATTTCTGTTAATATTTTTGGCAATTTCTTTGTAATTTTAATATGAGCTATACTATTTTTTATTATGAAAAAAAAAACGTCCGCTTTGTGAATGTGAATGATTTAACTGCCAGTAACAATGATAGTCATGAAATGTATATAGTCTATATATATATATAGTCAGTGTCCCAATGTTGATAGTGCGCTAGTGTAGTCCCCAGTTTGATTTCGACTCAGTTCTCAAATGTAGTGATTCTCTCGACCCCAACCTCTTTTTCCTTTTTCTTTTTTCAGATCCATGGCTTCATGGTTCATTAAGCCTTAAAATTCATCTGCACAAAAGATTTCCCTGGAAAAGTAGGGCGGACTGACGTGATAATGACTACATTAATCACACACGTGGTGATAGTTATGGACAACTTATTGACACTTATTTCAAAATGAAACACTTTCCTTTTGATCTATCTATATATTGATCTTTTGAGCCGTAGCCCGCCCATAGGGCATAGACCCGGATACTCTTTCTCTTATATACATTTTTATTCTAGCAGTTTTCAATCCATATGAAGATCTTTTATCAAATCTCGCCATTTGTCTCTGTGCAAGCAACTCTATCTCATTGAGGGAGCCTATTCCTGCTGCTCTTGCCTCTCTAATCTATGTTCTTCTCAATGTCACTCTGAGTCGACCTCTTTTCCTCTTACCTGTTGTTTCCCACATGAGGGCTTGCTTTGCTATTCGGTTATTATCTCTCCTCATCACATGTCCAACATATGGCCATCGTCTTTTCTTGATTACTGAAGATATAAGTGGTTGTTTTGCGATTTCTCTAATTCCCTCGTTAAATTTGCATTCTTACTACTTTGTTTGTATTTTAATAAATCTGGTATACATTTGCAACTAGATATTATTCAAAGAACAGAAAACAAAGAACGAAAAGAGAAAGTATGTTAAAGTGTAGGATCAACTGGTTGAGGACAAATGGCTTCTTTCTGATCAAAAACCCCACATAACATGTCATCATAACCTGACAATAAATACATTATTTTTCACTGCAGCTTGGGAAGAAAGACTCAAGTAATTCTTCCGTGTCTTTTTTTTTTTTACATTTATTTATCTTTTGTGAAACTGATGTGATTCAAGCGCTTTTTTTTTCTTTTCAAAATATGCTGTTATTTTCTTCTTTCCCTTTTTTACTACCTCATATGACCAAGAATATAGAAATAAGTCTACCGGTGTGAAAAGATTAAACATAACTAAAGCATGTCTGCTACGTAATTTAAACTACCAGTCCCTCATGGTCAAAAAACCAAACGATCGATTACCAGATGTCACATTTTCATAACTCTAGAATCTGTTCTTACTTCAAAATATGAAACTTTCCATCGCTATTGATTATTACAGATATCCTCGATATAGTCATCGCTATTGATTATTACAGATATCCTCGATATAGTCATCGCTATAAATATCATCATCATTACCAGCAGCAGCGGTATAAATCAGCAATATCAAGTGTTACCTATGACTCCCCAGTCCGGGTGTATCAGATTGTTGAACCAGCCATCGTTAGGGTGCCGTTCTACCTCTCTGCTACATGCAGGGGGCGTCAGAACTGTGTCGAAAAGAAATGATGAGTATAAATTGTTTTATGAAAATTGTAAAATAGATCAAAACAATTACACACACACACATGTACGAAAAAGTGTAGCATTTTAGTATCTACTGGGGTGGAGTGAAAGCGTTATTTAAATTGCAGATGTGGGGAGGGGGAATTGTTCCATTTTGTTTAGAATTGCAGAATTACTGATGAAAAGATTCACTCAAGACAGACTCAAAGATAGGTTCTAAATAGATTAGGCAAATTATGTTTTACGAAAGATTTTGTAGAATGTTGGTTACACACACTTCTGGGCCGCACTTCTCTCACTCACTTACGTAGACAATAACAACAGGTAACGACATATTTATTTCTGTTGGGGACCGCCTAGGCTATTGACAAACATTAATCTCATTGAAACACAACTATTTTTACACAACCTTGGAAAATTAAACAAAGAACAGCCGGATTCGCATTGCAGGTATCTCTTGGTGCGAGATCGTGTGACAAAGACCATTGTTTTGAAAGCGGCTTCTGACTCAGGCTATTGTTTTCCGTCGACTGCTGTAAAAGTACCGGTCTTTATGTTTAATTTATGTTTATATACGTAATTAACACCATTCTTGATTATCATAACATCAATCACATGAATCTCAATCTCAGCTTTCAAAATAGAAATCTTCGAGTACGACTTCACCATATCTACCATACCATGTTTGCCTACTCTGTCACTGCCGACTGCTGACACACAATAAGTAGTAGTTACGGTTTACAAAGGACGCCCATGTTTTAAATCAACAGGGGAGCAGACAAAGGGGAGGGTAAAAACACATTTGGAGAAGACGGGTAGAAATAGAGATGAAGGAGATAGGAAAGACTGGATTTAATCTTAGGCAAAATGAACCAAACAGGTTGGCCTGGAAAATGTTTGTTGAAGATCTCTTCTCCACGGGGAGTTGAAAGACAGGAAAAGAATAAACAGATGTCGATGTAGTTTTACATTTACAATGTCTGCGTTAGAAATGTAAGGCTCTATTTAGTTACAATAGTGTGCAATATGAAAGCGAATCATGGACAATAGACAAACAAATTAAAAGACGATTAGAGGCCACAGAGATGGGATTTCTCAGAAGAATGTTGAAAGTTCACTGAACAGCCAAAAAGACCAATGAGAAAGTTCTCAAAGAGGCCAACACAAAAGGGAGCTCTTAAAAAACATCAGCAAGAAGCAATCAACATTTTTTGGGCACATCATGAGAAGAGGAAAGTTGGAATACTTGGTTACAACTAGCAAAATTAAAGGAAAGAGAGATCGCGGACGACAAAGAGAGAAAATATTGGATAGCTTGGTGTCATGGCATGGAAAACAGTCAACAACATAACTGATACAATGCAATGTAGATAGAAGATTGTGGAAGGACATGATCGCCAACGCCAACCGGTACGGTACATGATGATGATGATGACTGTGCACTAAAAGAAAAAAAGAAAAAGCGATTTAGAGATCATTTAAATTTCACAAACGATGTCCTTAGAATTGTTATTTGCGTCTATGGCTGTGTGGCCTCCACAGATTTCTTTTTTTTTTTTCAGAATTCTTCCTCTTCAGCTTTTACCCAGGACGACATTCCTTTCTTCTCTCGGCCTTAGAAGGACGTCAAGTGGGTAACATGATGAGTTTTGTCGCTAGTTTACGTCTAGCCTCAATAATGGCGCTTGTTAACAGTTCACATTCGTCTTGATGTGATCAAATTCAATTCCAGACATCAGAACTATCTTAGCATTCAACTGAAGACTTCCTTTCATCAGTTCCATCTCCAAACCAAAGATGGGTTTCGGAATTATGTTAATTTATAACAAATAATGTTGATGCAATTAGCCACTTAGTTGACTTTGGCAGCGCGCTTTTTGAGGTATTTGACTTTGACAATTGCAGCGCGCTTTTTTTAAGGGATTTTTCTAGGACATTGGAAGTTCGTTTTTTAAAGGATTTTCCTAAAACACTGGAAGTTCGTTTTTTAAGGGATTTTTCTAGGACATTGGTAGTACGTTTTTTAAGGGATTTTTCTAGGACATTGGTAGTGCGTTTTTTAAGGGATTTTTCTAGGACATTGGTAGTGCGTTATTTAAAGGGATTTTTCTAGGACATTGGAAGTTCGTTTTTAAGGGATTTTTCTAGGACATTGGTAGTGCGTTTTTTAAGGGATTTTTCTAGGATATTGGTAGTGCGTTTTTTTAAGGGATTTTTCTAGGACATTGATAGTGGGTTTTTTTAAGGGATTTTTCTAGGACATTGGTAGTGCGTTTTTTTAAGGGATTTTTCTAGGACATTGGTAGTGCGTTTTTTAAAGGGATTTTTCTAGGACATTGGTAGTGCGTTTTTTAAGGGATTTTCCTAGAACACTGGAAGTTCGTTTTTTAAGGGATGTGAATGTTACTGTGACATTGGCAGCGCGCTTTTAAAGGGATTTATCTAGAACATTGGCAACGGTCTTTTCCTGGGATTTTTCTAGGACATCGCCAGCGCTATTTTTGAGGGATTTTTCTAGGACATCGCCAGCGCTATTTTTGAGGGATTTTTCTAGGACATCGCCAGCGCTCTTTTGAGGGATTTTTCTAGGACATCGCCAGCGCTCTTTTTGAGTGATTTTTCTAGGACATCGCCAACGCTCTTTTTGAGGGATTTTCTAGGACTCTGTCAGCGGGATTTAAAAAAAAAAAAGATTTTTCTAGGACAACGGAAGTGCACTTCTTAAAGGGATGTGAATGTCACCGTGACACTTGCAGCGCTTTTTAAATGGATTTTTATAGAACATTGCCAGCGCGCTTTTTAAGGGATTTTTCTAGAAAATTGACAGAGCGCTTTTTAAGAGATTTTTCTAGAACATTGCCAGCGTGCTTTTAAGGGATTTTTCTAGAACATTGCCAGCGTGCTTTTAAGGGATTTTTCTAGGATATTACCAGCGCGCTTTTTAAGGGATGAGAATGTGACTGTGACTTTGACAGCGCGCTTTTTGAGGGATGTAGCTGGAACATTTACATCACGCTTTTTGAGGGATGTAGCTGGAACATTTACATCACACTTTTTGAGGGATGTAGCTGGAACATTTACATCACACTTTTTGAGGGATGTATTTGGAACATTTACATCACACTTTTTGAGGGATATAGCTGGAACATTTACATCACACTTTTTGAGGGATGTAGCTGGAACATTTACATCACACATTTTGAGGGATGTAGCTGGAATATTTACATCGCACTTTTTGAGGGATTTGGCTAGGACAATGGCAGCACGGACATTTACAACATTTTTGGCAGGCAGACTAGTCTAAGTAGGCAGTGGTGCAAGCGTTATGACCACGAGTAGCATGACGATGGGGGTGATGACAGTGACCCGGATATTCATCTGGTTAGAGTCACAAGACTAAACCCATGCCTGCAAACTATGTAATTCTATGAGTATGGCAAGAAAGGTGGAGGCGGGATCTGTACACAGACAATGGATAGAGTTATTACCGATGTCAAAATTACGTTGAGTCACCTTTGTCTACTCTCCTGGACATGCGGGTGTACGGGTAAATGAAAGAGCGGACAGGTTGGCTAGCTGCGCTGTCGTTGAAGACGGTCAACCAGTGGATCGGGCGGAAGTTATCAGTGCCCTCCGAGATGTGGAAAAAGCACGGGACTTGGACAACAATGAAAGAGATTGGAATTATAATGGGCACATCCAGAAACGAGAAACTTAGTGGGCGTGTAAAAGGATTTATCAAGCAATACAAAGGAAAAAGAGATCGCGGACGACAAAGAGAGAAAATACTGGACAGCTTGGTGTCATGGCATGGAAAGCAGTCAACAACATAACTGATACGATGCACTGTAGATAGAAGATTGTGGAAGGACATGATCGCCTACGCCAACCGGTATGGTACATGATGATGATGAATTGATTACATTTTATATATAATGTTTACACTTTATCTTCTTTTCTATTCATCGTTAACCTTCTTTCTTCTCTGAAAATGTAATTAATTTAAACCAGAATTCGTGATTCTCCAACAAAATCATTCACAAATATACAGTATAGCTGTCCAGCAAATCCGATATGTGCTAGCCTTCATTTATCAAAGCTTTTGTATGTCCACAATCTTTATACAAGTCAGTAGTCGTCCTTTCTGTGACTTTCTTTCAAGCTTTCTTCTTCTTAAGTGCCCCGGCACGCCAAGTGGCGTATAGGGAATATGGTGTTAGTGACCACCATTTTTACAAACCTTCAGCACATGATTTTTGAGGTAATGTGGTCAGTAATAAGCACGTGCCACTTTATTTTCGCAGAAAAAATCTGGTACACATTTAAGGCTGGGTGAACCTGAAAGCCGTCGACGAGGATCGAATCCGAACTTTTATCCTTATAGGTCAGTTCACTAACCACTGAGCTATCGCGATCACCTTCCAAGCTTAACTAACATGATGTATCTGAGCTTCTCTTCCCCATGTCTCTCTCGCTTCTGCCCTATCTCTTTGTGTCTACAATTTTATTTCAGAAAGCTGTGTCGTTGTTTCTTTTATTGTTCGGTAACTACCTTCTCAGATCGGGTGTAGATAGCGAGTAGATTATCTGAAGAGTGTGAATTGGAATATTACCACTTTCAAATGTTTGCTATTACATTTCTAAAATATAATATTTTTATATTTTATATTTCACTTTTTTTTAACTTTTTCTTCATGTGTGTCAAGCATGCTCTTAATATCTTAGTACATTTGTGTTGATCTTATCATTTTCGTGGTCAGCCATATCTCTTGTAAACAAATGACGAACACCGCGTTCTTTGTCCCTTCACTGTTGATGACTGAGTTTTACTTTAGTCTCCTTCTCTACGTTTTACTATTGAGAGTTTAGTGTCACTGAAAGTTTAGATAGTCTACAAAACACGGAATCTTTATTATTTTGTCTTTTGTTTGAGAGTTTCTACTTGACTGAAAATTCATGGCCTGTATATATTACACGATGCATATTTAATATTTAATGGGGTCCTATTTTATATGTTATGTATGAAGCAGGTGGTATATATATATATATATATATATATATATATATATATATATATATATATATATATATATACACACGAAATAACGATATGTGCAATTGCTCGCTTCGGGATTGTGAAGATAAAAATAACTCACTGCAGTATCATTGTACAAACTAGAGCTGTGTTACCACATATAATATATATTTAAAAAATAGAAACTTTCCTTACCTGTAAAGTAAACAATTGTGATCCCGAAGCACAAAGATAGTGAGTTTGGTTGCAACATTGTGATATTCGGTCAATCTAAACAGAATGGATATGTGTCGAATGGTTCACAATAATGTTTATCAAATAAAATATGCTTATCCTATAATTAAATAAAAGAAAGTGCGGTTATTTTTAGTTATCTGTTTACAAATCTGTGAAATCTAAAGCATTTTTTATGAATTCTTTTAATGAAAAGATAGTAAATGCAATGTTAATATATATATATATATATATATATATATATATATATAAATATATATATATATATATATTTAATTGTTTGCAGTAAAATATATTAATATTTATAATATAAAATATTATAATATTCTTTAACGGCGATGATAAATTGTTACCCTTATGTTTTACTCTTATGTTGCTTGTGATTTTAATGTTCTACACAAAAATCGCCTCTACGAATATGTTATATTTCTGTTAATTCTAGAACTTAGAATGGTAAACAAACACTACAGACAGAAATATGGAAACCTTCCTCAAGCGCTGATATAGTAGACTCCAGCAAGCTGAGCTCCAACAAGCTCTCGTCTCTCTTGCACGCACTTCAAGTTCTTACTTTTAATCGGACTATTAAGCTTCCTGGTCAGATATACGAGGATTTCATTTCGGTAATCAATCGAACTCATCCTCTTAAACAAAACCACCGGTTTGTCTTTATTGAGCACAATAGTTGTTTTAAAGAATTTATTAGAAATTGATCACTAAAACATTTCTCATTTTTCTTATTCTCAAAAAAAAAAAAAAAAAAAAAAAAAAAAAAAAAATTCACTGGATTATCTTTGGCAATTGTTAAACTAAATGGCTTTTTAACCGTAAAAAAAAAATGACGGTGAGTTTGGTAGCAACACTAGGACTAAGGTCTTGAGAAGGGTAAGACGGTGTGTTAGAGAAGCAAAAGAAGCGAATAGAGAATACGTGGCACAAATATATAGAAAAGTCATATGCGGGGTGTGGAGGGTGTGCGAGTGGGAAGGTCGACAGATGATGAATGAAGGTTGGGTTGTAGGTGGAGTAATCAATCAACAAGGATTATGTTGATGTTATACAGTGTCCAATAAAAACAAGTAATGATGCATTAATACACAATGAATGGATAGCATATTTTAAGTTCGACCTTCAGCATTTGAATAAATAGCACAAACACGATTTCTGAAGCTGAACAAGACACCTCAGCAGTGACAATGAATAGCAACAAGATAGAGATTAGAGTATATGATTTTATGTATGTACTGAAAGATATTTACAATGTCATTCAATAACGTTTCTATGGTTGTTGCTTATTCATTTTGTTATTGTGTGGTGTTTCTTCATTGTTTATAGAATTTATTGAGCGCTGCTCCGATTTGCGTGTAGACGTTATATTGATATATTATGTATATACACGAGTATACACAATCGACAATTAATTATCTAAGATTAAACATTTACAGTATTTATCAGTAGTATATAAGAAATGAATAAGAATTAAATATCACAGTCGAGGGAATACATCTGGAGACAGTCCAGAGTTACAACTTCCTGGGACATACTATAACCAATGATGGAAAATGCAAAACTGAAATAAACAAAAGAATAGGTATGGCAAAAAGTAATTTTAATGCCATGAAAAATATACTAACAACAAAACAAATATCAACAGGGCTGAAACTAAGAATGGCAAAATGTTACGTCTTCTCAATATTCCTGTATGGTGCAGAAACATGGGCATTAGACAAGAAAACAGAGCAGAAAATTTAAGCCTTTAAAATGTGGATTTATAGAAGAATAGGTAGAATTGGATGGAAACAAAAGATAACAAACGATGAAGTTTTAAAACAACTGAAAATAAATAGAGAACTACTAAACACAATTAAGACAAGAAAAATGAAATTTTTGGGGCATGTTGAAAGACACAACAGCCTACTAAAAGTAATATTGGAAGGAAAAATACAAGGTAAAAGAGGCAGAGGCAGACCAACACTAACATGGACGAGTAACATCAAAAGATGGACAAGTCAATCTATGACAGCCTGCACCATCAAAGCAAGAAACAGAGTAGAATGGCGATCCATGGTAGCCAATCTTCGTTGCGGAGAAGGCACGCGATAGAATATAAGAACACGTGTACACCAACTTTTCTTGTATCCAAGTAAAAAAGTAAAGAGCCCCCGTCACGCCAAGTGGCGTATAGGGAATATGGTGTTAGTGACCATACATTTTACAGACCTTCAGCACATGATTTTTGGGGTAATGTGGTCGCTATTACGCCCGTGCCGCTTTACTTTCCCAGAAAAAAATCCGTTACCCATTTAAGGCAGGGTGAACTCGGAAGCCGTCGGTTGGGATCGAACCCTACCCCTTGTCCTTTGTAGTCCAGTTCACTAACCACTGAGCTATCGCTGCTTTCTATCCATGTATTTAACACATAATCGAATACTGACGTCTTCGATACTTAGTAAATACACCGTAAAAGGTGTTTTTTTCCTTCACTTTTTAATCTGTTCAGAGACCCAGATAGCTCAGTGGTAGGTGAACTGAACTAAGGACAAAAGATGACAGTTTCGATATTGATCGACAGCTTTAAAGTTCACCCAGCCCCTTAAATGGGTAACGGTTTTTTTTTTCTGGGAAAGTAAAACAACACGGCCGTTTTACCGACCGCATTACCCAAATAATCATGTAACGATAGCCTATTGAAAATATAGGCACCAACACCATTTTCCCGATACGCCACGTCGCTTAACAAGGCTCTTTACTTACTAATTACTTTAATCTATTCCTATTTTTGTCCTCTGTTGCCATGTGAGAATACCAGACCCAAGGGTCGACATCGAAGAAGATGTATCGATGGGATATTAGAAACACTAGGAAACATAACAGCAGCAGAAGCGAACGGAAGAGCAAAAGACCGCAAATTATATCTCCCTTTGACGCTGAAAGGCAAATGAGGAAGGAAAGAAGAAGGAGAAGAAGATTGCCATCGTTCTGGCGTTAAATTATCTCTCCCACATCAACATCAACATCAACATCAACATCATCATCATCATCAACATCAACATCAACATCAACATCAACATCAACATCAACATCATCAACATCAACATCAACATCAACATCAACATCAACATCATCAACATCATCAACATCATCAACATCAACATCAACATCAACATCAACATCAACATCATCATCAACATCAACATCATCATCAACATCAACATCAACATCAACATCAACATCAACATCATCATCATCTTTATTGTTACCAGCACCATCACCATGGTCATTTTGTCACCATTATCATCATCATCAAGCTCAGTGACTACTGGTTTATCTAATCGTGTCCCTGTTCAATTTTCTATCTCTATAGTTCTTTATAATTTTATATTTTCTTCCAGCCAAACTGTTCCCTGTTGTTGATATCTTTTCTCTTTCCCTCAATCTTTTCTTCCCTAAACACTTCCTGCTGTCACAAATTATCCCAGCTCTCCCCTACTCTCTACATAGCCAAAAACGACGATTGTTTTCTCCTGATGTCCGTAACCAACTTTCTTTTGCCTTGGCCTATTTTATGGCGTTCTCGATACATTCTTTTACTGTACATGGTATTTTCAACATTCTTCTGTAAAACTACATTGTTGTGTCCCCCATAGATGTTATTTGCTATTTCTTGTTTCCAAGTTGTCCATGATTTACTTCCACTCTACTGGAAACTTCTTTTCTAATTTGCATTTGTCAATATCTGTTGCGTCTACTTTCTTCTTCCTTTTAGCTCCCTGTGGAGCATAGGTCTTCTAAAAACACTTTCCAAGCCGTTCTGTTTCTTGCCATTCTTTTAAGATCATTCCATGTCTTCCCTATCATCTTCATCTCTGTTTCCATCTGTCTTCTCCAAGGATATTTTGGTCTTCCTCTTTGTCTTTTTCTCTGATGATTCCAAAATAGGGCTATTGTGTAACACCCTCAGTTGGCTTCCGCCGTGTGTGTCCTATTCAGCGCCATCGTCTTCGGTGTATCGTATTTGCTGTATATGGTCTTGGCTGTATATTGTCTTTGCTGTATCTCTTTATCCACTGGTATTTGACTGGTACGTTTCTATAATTCTATGTTAGTGATTTTGTCCTGCCATTTCTACCCTTTTATTTTGCGTAAGCATCCATTAATGAAGATCTGTATCTTCATAATTGTCATTTTTGTTGTTCTACATGTTTCACAGCCATATAATAAGACTGACTTTACATTGGAGTTTAAAGTTTTTATTTTTGTATTTAACCTCATTTCTTTGGATTTCCATGTTTCCCAGTGCTATGAATGCTCCTCTTGCTTTTAATATCCTTATTCTGGTATCATTCTCTGTTTCTCCTTCTTTGTCTATATTACTGCCCAGGTATATGTAAGATTGAACGTCTAGTAGAGGTATTTCTCCTATTTTTATTTGGTTATTGCCACTGCGTCAATTCTCATAGCTTTGGTCTAATCTCAATTAATTTTTAGTCCCAACTGTAGTGATCTCTCATCAAGTATGCTCATTTTATCTATCACATGTTGATGGTTGTGTGATTGGAGAGCTATGTCATCAGCAAAGTCTAAATCATTAAGTTGCTTGGTCAGTGACCACTGGATCCCATTTCTGTTGTTTTGAGTTACTTTCATAATCCAATCTATGGCCAGTAGGAAGAGAAATGGAGATTGAAGGCATCCCTGCCTTACTCCTATATTTATTTCAAATGCTTCTATAAGCTGCCCCACAACACTACATTTCATTCCTTCATACATTGTTCTTATCAGGTTAATAAACTTTATGCGTTATGGGAAAACACAAATGTTTCTGCGTAATATCATTTTAATTCTTTCGAAAACATCCTTTACCGAGCTATACTGCACCTCAACGTCGACCATCCGAAGTTAACATAGCACACAGGTATTTGAACACATTGGCCTGTTTTAAATATGTCCTTTTTACACTAACTACATTTCTTAGATGCGGTTTTCTTTATTGCGATAGCGACTTTTACCTTTCTGTTCTGACATCAAGAACTTTATTTTTTCTTGAAATCACTATAAGGCCAATCATATTCCTTAATTTATTATCATTCTTGACAATTTGTGTGTATCATCAACATACATCTGATTGTTAATATTATGACCACCGGATGATATTTTCATTATGTCTTGTACGTATCTTAGAATAATTTTACAAATCATATAAATAAGTTTGGGTAAAACACTCAACCCTTTATAGCACTTCATTTTATCTGCTGGTACCTCCACATTTGATTTGAGTTATAAAAATGCTCTTTGTTGTCAGTTGTGTTATTACTCCCAGATAATTGCTGTCCACATTTACACTTTTCAACATTTTATTCCAATTTGCAAATTTATAAAAAGCTGCTTTTGTTCGTATTTCTTGTGTATGTTACGAGCTTTCTGAGCAGAATAAACTGACTCCTATTTACTATTTCACTACACGAAAAGTTTGGAGAGATAAAGTAATACATAAAAACCTGGGCAAGAAAATGAAACATTTAACAACTTAAACAATGTTGTGCCAACTAAACAACACAGTCCAAAATTTAACTAAAGCAATACTTTACTTTTAACAGTTAGCATACTTGGAAGTTAAAACACTATTTGTCCAAAACGATAAAAAATATTTAAAGTACTATACGTATACATCCATGTTATTTATTGTTAAACATAATAATGGCCATGGAAACACAATCCGCAAAAATACAGCCAGAGATAAAGCCTAGTTAAAATGTATGCATAAATGCATAACAACGTGCTAGTGCCTTGCTGCACATATAATCTACCTAAGAGAAGGATCTTGACATTACTAACAATGTTGGATAGAAACATTAGTTAAAATTGATTTGCATAAATAGAAAATGTTGGCTACAAACAACATCTTTGCAGGAAAGTAAAGGAAAATAGAAGGACTAAACGATTAGACGGGGCCCCGCGATAGCTCAGTGCTTAGTGAACCGGACAACAAAGGACAAGATGTAGGGTTCGATCCCAACCGACAGCTCCGGTTCACCCAGCCTTTAATGGGTACCGGATTTTTTTCTAGGAAAGTAAAGCGGCAAGGGCGTAATACCTGCCACATTACCCCTAAAATCATGTGCCGAAGGTCAGTAAAATTTATGGCCACTAACACCATATTCCCTATACGCCACTTGGCGTGACGGGGCTGCTTTACTTTTTTTTAAAACGATTAAACGAGTGCTGAAGATGGATGCATGCAGTGGTGCGAAACAAAATGCAGCGCAGTTCTGTTGTAGGTGTCAAGAGAGATACATAGATAGACAGACTGACAGACAGATAAACGGATGACGGGCTGACGGACGCACAGGGGAATTGTAATCTAACTACCTAATATGGCGTAACTAAAATAAGTAATAATAAAGAAGAGAAAATATATTTGATAAATCGTAGCTTTTTGTGGGTTTCCCAGGTACTCACCGAACGAATGCCAGACCAGAATAAAAAATGGCTTTTGGTCGAGAAACAGAAAAACGATAGATACATTTATAATTATAAAATACATATCGCCATGATAAATAAATGTAAAACTATTAGATAAATGTCGCAATGATAAATAATTGTGAAACTATGAGAAACATGGGAGCCGCAATAGCTCAGTGGTTAGTGAACTGGACTACAAAGGCCACGGTGTGGGGTTCGATCCCAACCGACGGCTTCCGGGTTAACCCAGCCTTAAATGGTACCGGATTTTTTTCTGGGAAAGTAAAACAGCACTGGCGTAATACCGACCACATTACCCCAAAAATTATGTGCTGAAGGTCTGTAAATTATAGGGTCACTAACACCATATTTCCCTACACGCCACTTGGCGTGACGGGGGTACATTACTTTTACTTTTTTTATGAGAAATATATCGTAATGACAAATAAATGTTAAACTATGAGATAAATGTCACAATGATAAATAATTGTGAAACTACTTGACTTTTGTCTGCACGAAAGTACACAAAACGCCCAGTTATGACACAAAAGCCCCTGACTCAAGTATTCACCAAAATAATCGGCTAGAGGCTGCTGCGGACAATTTTCCCAGTATGCGGCATTAATACGAATGCTTCATTTATTGAATGAAAGATAATCTATGAAGTGTTTCTTTTGTCTACCAGGAAGTCGTTACCCTAGTAGAACTCTCAGTTATTTTCACAGTTGCTTTTTTTAATCACAAAGCGTCATTTCCTTTAAACTTTACAGCCATTATGGATGAAGACATCGTGAGTGAAATAATTCGATTTAGTCATGACTATTCATGGTTTTGTTAGAGTGGTACGGCTTTGTACCGATCACTTTATAAAAAGTTTGAACTTTCTAGCTTAATCAATCGTTGCATTAAAGATGCTTTAGTGGCTTCAGTTTTTGGAGATGGTTGCATCTCATTGTCAAATCATTGGACAGTTATCACCACTATTGTCCAAGGAAATAACTCTAGAGGTAAAAAGAGCATTATACAATACAATCTTCATCCCAACGTTGTGCTACCAATGCCAGTCCTGGACTCTAGATGCATGAACAAAAATAAAATTAACCTCTACTGAGATGAAATGTGTTAGACGAATGGCAGGAAACAATATGAGAGATAAGATCAGAAATGAAGAACTGAGAAAAAAGCTAGGAATAGCCCCCGCCATAGAATATATAAGGAAACAACAGATAAAATGGTTTACCCACGTGACAAGGCAGAAAGATCAAAACACAAAACAACGAGCCTTCAGCAAACGTTGTGAGAACACCAGACCAAAGGGTCGACCACGAAAAAGATGGATCGATGGAATATTAGAAGCACTAGGAAACATAACAGCAGTAGAAGCGAACAGGAGCAAAAGACCGCAAATTATATCTCCCCTCGACGCTGAAAGGCAAATGAGGAAGGAAAGAAGAAGATGTTTTTGGAATTTGCTTGAAAATATCAGAGAAGAGTCAAATACCGGTTATATTTACGAAATTAGTAAAAAAAATGAATTGCAATTTAAATATCAGGGACAAACAGTTATGTTCGAAACGTATGTGTGTAGTAACATGCCAATCACACCCATTGTCTTAAGCAGCGTAATGCCAATTTTTGGTGATACTTTATCACCTACTATATTTTAGCTGATACTTTATCTCATACTATATTTTAACTGGTACTTTATCTCCTCCTATATTTTGAGCTGATACTTTATCTCCTACTATATTTTAGTTGATTCTTCATCTCCTACTATAATTTAACTGATATTTTATCTCCTACTATGTTTTAGTTGATTCTTCATCTACTACTATAATTTAACTGATATTTTATCTCCTACTATATTTTAGCTGATACTTTATCTTCTACTATATTTTAGCTGATACTTTATCTTCTACTATATTTTAGCTGATACTTTATCATCTACTATATTTTAGCTGATACTTTATCTTCTACTATATTTTAGCTGATACTTTATCTCCTACTATATTTTAGTTGATTCTTCATCTACTACTATAATTTAACTGATATTTTATCTCCTACTATATTTTAGTTTATACCTTATCTCCTACTATAATTTAACTGATATTTTATCTCCTACTATATTTTAGTTGATTCTTCATCTACTATTATAATTTAACTGATATTTTATCTCCTACTATATTTTAGTTTATACCTTATCTCCTACTATAATTTAACTGATACTTTTATCTCCTACTATATTTTAGTTTATACCTTATCTCCTACTATAATTTAACTGATATTTAATCTCCTACTATATTTTAGTTGATTCTTCATCTACTACTATATTTTAGTTGATTCTTCATGTACTACTATATTTTAGTTGATTCTTCATCTACTACTATATTTTAGTTGATTCTTCATCTACTACTATATTTTAGTTTATACCTTATCTCCTACTATAATTTAACTGATATTTTATCTCCTACGATATTTTAGTTTATACCTTATCTCCTACTATAATTTAACTGATATTTTATCTCCTACTATATTTTAGTTGATTCTTCATCTACTACTATATTTTAGTTGATTCTTCATCTCCTACTATATTTTAGTTTATACCTTATCTCCTACTATAATTTAACTGATATTTTATCTCCTACTATATTTTAGTTTATACCTTATCTCCTACTATATTTTAGCTGATACTTTATCTTCTACTATATTTTAGCAGATACCTTATCTCCTACTATATTTTAGTTGATACTTTTATGTTTTACTATATTTTAGCTGTTACTCTATCTTCTGCTATATTTTAGCTGATACTTTATCCTCTACTATATTTTGCGCAGATACTGTATCTTCTACCATATTTTGAGACGATTATAATTATAACTAAGGTGGAAGTAGCCCTTATTACTGATATGTCTACTGTACACAATCTTAATCTCACAGACGTCCAAAGGGGTAGTGAGCAGTTTTACTCAGTGAAGTTTCAGTTTCTTTGAAAAGATTGATTATTTTCCTTTCCAATACTCTGCCACATATTCTTTTGAATATTTAATTTTACCTGTTGTAACAGTCATAAACAAGACACAACAACCGTTGTGATCTTACAGACAATGAACAATAAACAACATTTTGACAAAGATCTGTTAGTGTTGAGGTCTTGTTAAAGAGTTGTTCTATAAGATGAATGTTGTGTTCTGTTCGTCTGACTGAGTTCACCTGATAACTAAGGAACACTTCCGGTCAAGTGGCGGATATGCGGTAAGGAACCGTTGAGGCATTGTCTGAAAAGGTTCCTTCTTGCAGTTTCCTCAAACTCCAAGTCCAGATTGCTGGCGGATCTACTGAGAATATTCAGATTGCTTACGATGAATGATGATATCGTAGACGAAGGGCAGTTCAGCTGCGTTCACTGTCGGTGCTAATACGCCTTGTGTCTTTTGACGTGTGCTGTGTTTGCTACGATGGGGACGGCAGCTGGCTTTCTTTGTTTGGATATTCGATGAGATGTTAATTCGGATGATTCCACTGGCACGGACGGTTAAGCAGTTATGGATTTCCGTTTGCTTTGATACCGGGGCCTTTGAATAACCATAACTATAACTATAACCTGATAACTAAATTAATAGTTACACGTCTTCATCATCCGCCCTTAAAAGGACAATCAGTTGGCCTTGAGACGTTGTGTTGTGGTTTTCAGTGGAACTGTGATATTTGCGTCTTTCGACCCAACACACCCGACTTCAGCACGGCGTTTGTTATGGCCGTAACTAGATTGGTTAGACTATTTCAATGGGTACCGCTAAAAGGTATAGTATGGTCTGGATAGTTGTAGTTCATCGATCATGTCGTAAACCATCAGCTATGATTCGCCGACAGCTCTCAGCTCTGCTATGGAACGGCACCTTAGCCCCCCCCTTGTGCTATATTGATTGTTATTCTTTTCTTTTCTATACTTGTGTCAAGTTTCCTTATGAATGACATTATGCGCTTATGATTGCAGTCTTTACGCCATGGGATATTATCCGTTCATGAATGTTTAATTTACACATAGAACAATGTCTAACCTCAGGTTTTATCTTTGTGTCCACGATTTTTACTAACGCTGTTATTTACCACTCATGACTTGTATTTATATCTGTGTTTGTGAATATTAACTGCTGGCACTTTTTCTTTAAATACTACTGACTCTTGAATGCTGTCTTGTTGGGTTGAAGCATTCATTGGTTATCGGCAGATTGAGAATGTATTCGTGCATTATATTGGATGTCGTTTTTCTGAGCAGCTACTCTCATGACTGATTCTGCTAATATTAAATCAACACACTAGGCAACAGAGTGAAAAATGTAACTGTCTTCCCGGGCCTCATTTCGCTTCTCTTACGTCCTTTGTCGACTTATTTCATCTTATCCTCGCTACTGTACCACTTCTTATTTGTGTTCTTCTTGTCGTACCATCTGTCGCCAGCTTCTCCCAAATACTATCTTTTCTCTGATAAAAATAATTCTGTCAAGAAAGCCCTGCAAATATCTTTATGCTTCATTACTTATTTGCCCTCAGTTGTCTTCCCATCTTTGAGTTTCCCATAGTGTTTTTCCCCTAGAAATACGATTGTTGTCTGCAATCACTTTGGTCTATTGCTTCCTTGTACTACTACGTTGGGTTGTAGTTTAGCACGTTGAAAGCCATTGTAGTAGGTTACTCTGTCCTGCCATTTGATGTTCAATAAAATGTGAAACCAACGCACATTAGAGCTGTTTAACCTTTTTTTTCTCTCTCTTTCCGTGTATAGATAGTCGAAGTCTCAGGTCTGTTCACAAAGAAGTGTGTTCTAAACGTACAGACCTTTGTGGATTAAGATCTTTGTTCTGAGTGTTAGTTTTATCTTCATCTAGGCCATATGTCTAGGCTGGTCAAATGTTGTTGCGGCTGCCTTTTAATTTTAATATGTTTATGTATTTTCATACATTCCCAACGGCCAAGATCTGAATTTGCAGAATTTCGTTCATTCTCAACTGCGGCCGTTACAGTTTAGCTTTTACTAGCACAATGCCTGGA
Source organism: Megaustenia siamemsis (assembly GCA_032433765.1). NCBI lineage: Eukaryota > Metazoa > Mollusca > Gastropoda > Stylommatophora > Ariophantidae > Megaustenia > Megaustenia siamemsis. The sequence continues at coordinate 154,783,182 of JAVIAB010000092.1, forward strand.
GTATAAGCTCAGAACACAATCTTGTCGTGCTTTCTCCCTGCATCGAGGGTTGGCGACAATGGAGATTCATTTCACTCTGACTCTTGTGGACGCTGTCTAAAGGAACCAAATTAGTAAATAACCATGCGTCCACTAACGCAGGAGGAGATCAACACCTTCTGTGACAAACTATCCAAATAGTAAATTACATGTTTCATCATATATTCGTATATATCTGGTAGAACTTTTAGTTTAAAATACTTGTCAGGTAAATTCCATACTTAAGGTTGTCATGTTCTATTTTATTCAAGACACAAGAGCCAAGAACTCAACTATTCTATTCATTGTTTGTGTGCTACTCAAATCACATACGACTTTAATTTATCAAAGTCTACAAATTTGGACATCATCAAGTAGCGTGTGAGATACAAGCCATGTTCGTCTTTGATGGAAAGAAGAGATGCTCCAGGATATGCTGTCATTCATTTATGAAGATTCTTCTTGGATCTTCTTCGACGAGAACTCAGGAACTTTTCTTCCAGCATTTACATTTTTGCATTGCTGATCTCTGACACGAGTGTTCTGGTTGGCCTACTGTTTGTGTGGATAGAGACCATTGGCTACAATGTCAATCAATTGAACGGGATGTGTCAAAGTCTCGTTTTTCGCCACCCATGTATTTAGCTTTCTGTCCGTATGGTACTTTGTGTGCATAACAGTAAAGAATTACACCACCATATGTCATCCAACAAGCTTTGTGGTTATGTGCACAAAGCGGCGCGCCAGAATCGTGGTCATGTGCATTCTAGTCTTGTCGTTGTTGCTGTATATGGCCACTGCTGTTGCTGCTGAGGTAGCGCCAAGCGAGATAGGTCTTGAGAAATGCTTGCCAAGTCCAAAGCTGATGTTCTTGAACATAATAACCTATATTGTCTCGGTAGTAACGTTGCTACTACCGCTGATCGTCGCCATTGCTGTTATGCTCTTCACAAGCGTACAGTCCATCATAAACAAGTCCCGGTGAAAGAAGCTCAATGGCCTGCCGATGCTGGAAGTTTCTGAGCTGAAACCTCAGATTCAAATTCTTACATCATCATGAACGCACCCAGCCACGTGGCCAGACTGTACTATCTGATGCGGACTCATAACCACGCCCAACATGCCTGCAAGTTTTGGATCTTCGTGGTCGTCAGTAGAAACTTTACCAAGAACCTCAGACAAACTTTGGTGGACGTTACCAAGTGTATATGTTAGTCGTAGCTCATATCTTAGTGGTGGTCTGTGCTGGCTAATTTTCAATTCTTGGTGTGTCTGTGCTGGCCATGGTTCATATCTTGGTGTATTTCCGTGCTAGCCATGGCTCATATCTTAGTGGGTGTCTGTGCTGGCCAATTTTCAATTCTTGGTGTGTCTGTGCTGGCCATGGTTCATATCTTGGTGTATTTCCGTGCTAGTCATGGCTCATATATTAATATGTTTCAGTGCTAGTCATGGTTCATATCTTGGTGTGTTTCCGTGAAGCCATGGCTCATATCTTAATGCGTTTCTGTGCTAGCCATGGCTCATATCTTTGTGTGTTTATGTGCTAGCCATGGCTCATATCTTAGTTTGTGTGTGTGTGCTAGCCATGGCTCATATCTTGGTGTGTGTCATGTTAGTCATGTCTCATATCTTGGTGTATGTCCGTGTTAATCATGTCTCATATCTTTGTGTGTGTCTGTATTTAGTCATATCTCATAACTTAGTGTGTATCTGTGTTAGTCATGTGGCATATCTTTGTGCGTGCATGTCCGTGTTAGTCATATCTCATATCTTTGTGTGCATGTCTATGTTAGTCAATCACATATCCTTGTGTGCATGTCTGTGTTAGTCACATCGCATACCTTTGTGTGTGCATGTCTATGTTAGTCATGCCTCACATATTTGTGTGTATGTCCACGCTAGTCACATCTCATATCTTAATGTATGTCTGTCTATACTAGTCATGTCTCATATCTTTCTTTGTTTGTGTTTAGTCATATCTCATATCTTTGTGTGTGCATGTCTATGTTAGTCACATCTCCTATCTTTGTGAGTGCATGTTTATGTTAGTTATGTCTCATATCTTTGTGTGTGCATGACTGTGTTTAGTCATATCTTTGTGTGTGTATCTGTTTTAGTCATATCTCATATTTTAGAGTGTGTCTGTGTTAGTCACATCTCATATCTTAGTGTGTGTGTGCCTGTGTTAGTCATATCTCATATATTGGTGTGGGTCAGCGTTAGTCATGCCTGATATCGTTGTGTGCATGTCAGTGTTAGTCACATCTCATATCTTTGTGTGTGCATGTCTGTGTTAATCACCTCTAGTGACTCGGGAAAATGGTGCTCGTAAACCGGGGAGGGCCGGCCATCTAAGGACATAATCCCCCTACAGAAAAGACAATCTTCTGCCTTGCAGGAAGATTGGGGGCAATCAAAGGCTAAGGAAAGCAAACCTGAATAAAATGCTGGCTGTAATTGGGCCACTGGCAACCAAAACACATAGCAACGTTTTAACAGGTATTCAAGCAGAGTGGATCTAGCAGACTCTAATTATGATTTTCTGTCTGTGGGGTCAACCAATTCACTTAAACAGACAGCTGTCTTCATGTGAGAATCTGGAATCCTACTCTGATTGAGTCCTGATCGCAGAGAGAGAGATATTATATATATATATATATATATATATATATATATATATATATATATATTTATATATATATATATATACCTGTCTGTGTTTATGTTTAGTGTGTCTGTATATATATATATATATATATATATATATATATATATATATATATATATATATATATAAATATATGTTTAAAAATTTATGAAAAATATATTGATAAATTACGACAAAGAAAAACAATTGAACAAGCAGTTAGAAAAAGAAAAGCAAGGATCGAAATAAAGACGACAACTAACGCGAATAAGAAAAAGAAAAGAGATTCAAATGGAAAAAGAAAAGAACTGAAGATTACAAAATTACTCTACAAGGAAAAAACACTTTGACAATTTCAAATTTTCACTATTTTAATGTTGCAAGCATTACAGTGTTAGCCGCTAGCAATAAAGAATGTATCTTCTGACAGATCTGCATACATCAAGTCAATTATTGCTCTCTCCATGTGCTGATAGTCATCACGGTTTATTGTTGAAAATATAAAAAAAAAAAAAAAATGACAATGGGCCTGACACAAACAATATTAAAAATGGTTCAAATAGATTTTTCAAGCAATATCAGATTTGTGTAATGGCACAATAAGTAGTGTCTAATGACACAATAAGTAGTGTCTAATGGCACAATAAGTAGTGTCTAATGGCACAATAAGTAGTGTCTAATGGCACAATAAGTAGTGTCTAATGACACAATAAGTAGTGTCTAATGGCACAATAAGTAGTGTCTAATGACACAATAAGTAGTGTCTAATGGCACAATAAGTAGTGTCTAATGACACAATAAGTAGTGTCTAATGGCACAATAAGTAGTGTCTAATGGCACAATAAGTAGTGTCTAATGGCACAATAAGTAGTGCTTTTCTCATCGCAGTTTACGTCAAAGCTTCTTTGAGCGTCAGCTTGAATGAACTGCTCACAAACTTTCTCCATTCTTCACTTTAATTTGCCACTTCTTTGGTATGTTACAATCTTCTCTTCATCCTGTATTTAATATCACAAATCAGTTTTAATTATTTGTATACCTCAATGAACATGGCGCTGAAAGCTATCAGCGACTCACAGCTGACTGTTTGCTCCATAATCGATAAACGAAAACCATCCATACCCTAACCCACGATTGAGGTGCACCTAGAAACAGACTAACCTGTAAGTCTGGCAAAGTGAGTCGGGAGGCAGTTCTCAGTTATACCATCCTGAAGATGAGTGCTTTGGACAGACAACACAACGCGTCTAAGAGCACTCAACTTTCTTTAAAGGGCTGAAGAAAGGGGTGAAGCGAACGAAGAGAACATTTTTTTAGTCATCGGATGAACTCAAATAAACATCAAACGTCAGTGTCTTCCATCTTTCCATGTCCGATGTAAGATCGCGTTACATCTTGTGATTTGCTACTGCCAGAATAAGTTTTTTTCTTGACCAATGCAAGGAGCTGTTCGTTTTTCATGTCATCCCATGTTTAATGATAGCTCAAAGAACATTCCTGTTTTTGATGTGGTCTTTGTATGTTATATCCAAATCTTACGGACAAACGTTATTTCTATAGCGTGTATTTTATTTCTGTATATTTATGATCAGACGTGATTATATTAATATCACACGTAGCAAATGATTTTGTGCAGGAATTGGACCTTGCAGCCACTTTTGAATATGCTATATAATTATAGACCTGTATTGCTCACTTTCTTATGAGAATAAAAAATGTAAAAGACAATGGTTAAAGTAGAAATAACAGAATTCATAATCATAGCTATAAAGTGCAAAATATGTACCGGTAGTGGATTTCAAATAAAATTCAACAAGAATAATAAAACGGACTTATATTATATATTTGTATATATACATACAAAAACGATACAGTAAGGAAGACAAACCAAATATGGGGGCACCTGCTCACTCCTCTGCAACACAAAGTAATGTCTTTAAGTGCAAAGAGACATTTTAAATAAAACATTACATATGTCTACACTGCGTCACTACATTTGTTGCAGTGCTAAACATGATAAGTAAACAGCTGGATCTGTCATCGCAAATATTAAATATATTAGAAAGGTAGAAGAAGTGAATTACACAAGGAAAGAATTATATGAGTGGGTCGTTCGTCTACCACTTGTAATGAAGACCCCATATTTTATCCATCTATTATTAGTTGTCTCTATCTATCGGTGTAAATATAACAGGCTCGATAGGGTACTGCAATAGTGTAGAACAAAAAGGACTTGAAATAGTTGATGTTACTGATGGAATCCATTTGCCCTTCAAGTCTGTCTCTGTTGTTCCGCTGCTGCTCTTTTAAATATCTCAGAATCTGTAGCTCCTCGCGACGGCTTTTGCCAAATAGTTCTATTGTGTATCACATGAGTCAGGATTAACATTGCAGGCTTTTAATGAAGTCCAAGATTTACATTTAAGCGCACCTTTTGTCCGACTTTTAAGTATTTGCCTTTCTGCAGCTCGCCATGACAGAGTACTGAAGGGAGGTCAAAAAGTAATGCACACCAATTTTTTTCTCGGAAACTATTCGGGCAAAATGTGTGAAATTTTCACAGATTGTAGCTGAACATCCCCTTTATACTACCTATTTTTCAACATAATCTCCGTCCAAGCGTATCGCCTTACGCCAACGCGAAACTAGGTCATGAATGCCTCGTTTGTACCAAGTTTTGTCCTGCTCGCGTAGCCATTTTTTAACTGCACGGATCACATCCTCATCATTGTCAAAGTGTGTCCCACGCAGGAATTTTTTGAGTGGTCCAAACAGATGGAAATCTGAGGGAGCCAGATCAGGGCTGTAAGGAGGATGGGGCAGTACAGTCCAACCAAATTTGTTGATTGCTTCCCGTGTTACCAGACTTGTGTGAGGGCGTGCATTGTCATGTTGAAGCAACAAATCTGCAGATGGCTTATTAGGCCGAACTCTGTGGAACCGATTTTTGAGTTTTGTCAGTGTATTGATGTAAGCTGTCGAGTTGATTGTCTCACCTCTTGTCATTACATCAACAAGAATCACACCATCAATGTCCCAGAAGACAGTGATCATCACCTTTCCGGCTGATGGAGATGTTTTGAATTTTTTTTCATTTTGGTGACTGCGGATGATGCCATTCCATTGACTGCATTTTTGTTTCAGGCTCATAATAATGTGCCCACGTTTCGTCACCGGTAACAATTTTTGACAAAAACATTTCTCCTTCAACACCGAAACGCTCCAACAATTCAGAACAGAATGTTTTCCTTTGAACTCTGTGATCATTTGTTAGGCACCGAGGAACCCATCGAGCGCAAATCTTTGAATATCCGAGAGTTTTAAAAATTGCGATTGCACTTCCCTTGCTGACTGTAAGCTGCAATGCCAATTGCTGACTAGTGATACGCCTATCCTTACGAATAATGGCATCAGCCCGGTTTAACATGTCTGTGCTGGTAGCCGAGGCAACACGTCCAGAACGCGGTAAATCATGCAGCTCCACTCGTACACTTTCTGCAGCGTTAATTCTCTGAACCCAGCGACTAACTGTGCTCCTATCGACTGCAGAACATTTTTACACTGCACACAGTCGTTTATGAATGTTTGCCACAGTTTCTTGTTCCGCAACCAGAAATTCTATGACAATTCGCTGTTTGTAACGGACATTGTTGACAAGCTCCATTTTAACGGTTCATAGATTGCGTAATATTTATCAGAATGCTGTGCAATTTGGTACACATAATTGTAACATGTCATATTCCAAGTGTGCAAAATTTCATATTCCTATCTTTATTATTAGCCGAGAAAAAAATTGGTGTGCATTACTTTTTGACTTCCCTACGTACATTTGACAGTCGATTGTAAGGCATTCGGACTATATGACCCGCCCAGCGCTTTTATGCGCACATCAGAAGAGTACAAATGCTGGGGATATCAGTTCTGTCCAAAATGGCGGCATCTGAAAATAGGTCTTACCATACGTGATGGTCATCAACGTCACATCTTATTTTATATGTCTGGCTTTTTTGTGCAGCGCATACCCCAACTGCACATGTGTACAGCAGAACCACGAGTACATAGACTCTGTAAACCTTCACATTGTCTGTAAAATAATACCACTGCAGGGCCAAACACAAACATATATATATATATATATATATATATATATATATATATATAATCATTATCATGTTCCATACTGGTTGGCGTAGACGATCACCCCTTCCACAATCTTCTATCTACAGTGCATCGTATCAGTTCTGTTGTTGACTGTTTTCCATGCCATGACACCAAGCTATCCAGTATTTTCTCTCTTTGTCGTCCGCAATCTCTCTTTCCTTTTATATTTTGCCAGTTGTAACCAAGTATTCCAATTTTCCTCATATCATGATGTGCCCAAAAAATGTTGATTGTTTCTTTCTGATGTTTTTTAATGAGCTCCCTTTGTGTTGGCCTCTTTGAGAACTTTCTCATTGATCTTTTTAGCTGCCCAGGGAACTTTCAACATTCTTCTGAGAAATCCCATCTCTGTGGCCTCTAATCGTCTTTTCATTTGTTTGTCTACTGCCCATGATTCGCTTCCATATGTCATAATTGTTTCAATATAGCACCGATGAACTCTCTTTCTCATTTCTATTGACATAGATTTGTTGCATAAGATATTTTTCGTTTTCTGAAATGCTATTTTGGTCTGAGCTATTCTGCTTTTTATCTCTGTGGTGCATCTCCTATCTGATGTTATTATTGTGCCCAAGTATTTCAAATATTACACTTGTTTCAGATTTGTCCTGTTTATTTTTATGCTGCATGATGGTGATTATTGTTTATTCGATATGACTATTACTTCTGTTTTCTTACTATTCAGACTGAGACCTTTCTTATTGCTTTCTTTTACTAAACTGTCTATAATTTCTTGTAGTTCATTCTCTGTCTCTGCTATTAATACTGTGTCATTCGCATATCGCAAATTATTTATGTTGTGACCGTTGACTTTAATTCCTTTTTTGTCTACGATTGGATTCATAACATGTTCGCTGTAAAATGAAATCAAAACCGGCGACAGAACACAGCCTTGTCTGATTCCTTGTTTGATAAATTGAAATTGTCCTGTTTGGTTGCTACTTCGTATAGCTGTTGTTTGTTGCCAGTACATGTTTTTTAAGATTCGCAGACCCTTGCCATCAATGTTTAATTTCTCCAGCATATTTATTATTTCCACATGCTTTACTTTATCAAATTCGTTTGTGAAGTCTATAAAGCACATATATAGATGTTTCTTTACCTCTATAGCTCTTTCTACCAATGTTCTTAAGATGTATATTGCATCACTGGTGCCCTTTCCTTCCACAAATAATATATATTGTGCATATATATATATATATATATATATATATATATATATATAGTTTTAACTAGAAAACTTAAGGTATCTATTCAATTATAACGCCTGCCGGTGGCTTTCTGCAAGTGTGTGGTGACATATTCGTCACAAAGATGCGCGTTGATTAATTATAGTTCTATACTTTATAAATTAAACTTTCATGAATAATTAATAATCCGTGCAAGAATAATTGAAAATGCGGGATTTTCTAGGCGTCTTTTTTCATTCCAGTGTTTCGTTTTTTTTTTTTTTTGCGAATAAATATATCTCTGTAGTTCGTTTTGTGCTCTATACTTTTAATAACTTTACCTTTTCATTTTTTTTATTCTTCTTTGCTTATGCATAAAGCTGCAGACATTCGTCATTCGTCTGTCTTGAGCACTTATTTAAATTATGTATGCTTCGTGGTGCATAACTTGGACAAGAAGTAAGACATCGAATGTAAACATTACACACGGATACGGATTTTCTCAGTAATGATTACTGTAAATTCTAAAGGAAAAGAAAGTTGTGATAGCAGGAAAAATAAATATATGTAGTGTATAACGTCATGACATTGATGGAAAAATTCAGCACTTGTTATTTTCTTTGGATAACACAAGGGTCAGGAGATTGTGACGATTACTGACAGCGGACGCTGGCTGATATTTGACGCAACATCTATACAAAAAATGATACCAGGAAGCTTCACAACAGGAGGCAATTTAATATTCGTACTACATCTCAGTTTAGTTTCGTAGATCTCCATGCCCTTTTACAACTCCTATTAGAGTTGTACTTGTTCACCGGCCACTTTTCTCAAAATCTCTTGCATCTCTTACGTCCGTCAGCCTACTTCTATCATTTGTACTCAGTGTTTTATCATGTAGCGTTAGTGATAATCAAGACTTAGTATTGCAGTACATCTAGTGGTTGGTTCTAGTAATATACAAGACTTAGTATTGCAGTACATCTAGTGGTTGGTTCTAGTAATATACAAGACTTAGTATTACAGTACATCTAGTGGTTGGCTCTAGTCATATACAAGACCTAGTATTTCAGTACATCTAGTGGTTGGTACTAGTCATATACAAGACCTAGTATTGCAGTATATCTAGTGGTTGGTTGTAGTAATATACAAGACCTAGTATTGCAGTATATCTAGTGTTTGGCTCTAGTCATATACAAGACCTAGTATTGCAGTATATCTAGTGGTTGGCTCTAGTAATATACAAGACCCCTTATTGCAGTACATCTAGTGGTTAGCTCTAGTCATATACAAGACGTAGTATTGCAGTACATTTAGTGGTTGGCTCTAGTAATATACAAGACCTAGTATTACAGTATATCTAGTGGTTGGCACTAGTCATATACAAGACCTAGTATTGCAGTACATCTAGTGGTTGGCACTTGTCATATACAAGACCTAGTATTGCAGTATATCTAGTGGTTGGCACTAGTCATATACAAGACCTAGTATTGCAGTACATCTAGTGGTTGGCACTAGTCATATACAAGACCTAGTATTGCAGTATATCTAGTGGTTGGCACTAGTCATATACAAGACCTAGTATTGCAGTACATCTAGTAGTTGGTTCTAGTCATATACAAGACCTAGTATTGCAGTATATCTAGTGGTTGGCAATCCAATATTTTCTCTCTTTGTCGTCCACGATCTCTCTTTCCTTTTATTTTCCCAGCTGTAACCAATAATTCCAACTTTCCTCTTCTCATGATTTGCCCGAAAAATGTTGATATTTTATTTCTGATGTTTTGTAGGAGCTCCTTTTTTATGTTGGCCTCTTTGATAATTTCCTCATTGGTCTTTCTAGCTGTTCAGGGAACTTTCAACATTCTTCTGAGAAATACCATCTCAGTGGCTTCTAATAGTCTTTTAATTTGTTTGTCTACTGTTCATGATTCGCTTCCATAGGTCAAAATTGGTTCTATATAACACCGATGAACTCTGTTTCTCATTTGTATTGACATAGATGTGTTGCATGAGATAAAGGGGTTTACCATTCTTAAAAAAAATAACTAAAGAATTTACAATTTGTTTCCCCATTCCAACAGCCAAATGTTTACATTTCGGTGCCTGAATGCATATGAGTTTAATACATTAAAAAAAAAATTGTCTGGGTAGAACGTGTTCCACCTTTAGTGCGCACGTTTCTTTTTTCTTTAAATTGTGTTCATTCGTGTTACCGCCACCGGGCCCTCTCACCGCTCCATATGCTTGCTTTTAATGAAGCCATAACGTGTCATTAAATAAGAATAGGTTTGCTTGAAACGGTGATGACAGAAGGTAAAACTCAGTGGGCTGGAATTTATTTTCTGAGACTTCAATTTTATCAAACACCGAGTGTTTTTATTTATATATTTAGGTAACACAACAAAAGATCAAAGAGGGGTAGGAATACTAATAAAACGAGAGCTACACAAATATATTAATACCCACTGGACATACAATTACATTAAAAATGAAGGCAAAACCATTTAACATAACAATAATACAGACATACGCACATACTCAAGACTATACAGATGAACAAATAGAAGCATATTATGAAGATCTAAATACAGTTATGAAGCAAGTGAAATCTTCAGACATCTTGATTGTAATGGGTGACATGAACTCTAAACTAGGAAAAGGTCGATATAAGACCCTTATAGGAAATCATGGTTTAGGAAAAAGAAATGACAGAGGAGAAAGATTAATACAATTTTGTGAAGAAAACAGGTTGATAATATGTAACACCTTCTCTGAGCATGAGAAAAGGAAATTATACACATGGAAAGGTGCTGGAGATAGAAAGAGAAATCAAATAGATTACATAATGGTAAAAGACAGATTCCGTAACAGTGTAAAGAAGGCCAAAACCTATCCAGAAGCAAATATCAATTCAGATCACAATCCTGTAATCATTAAAATGAAAGTCAAATTAAAGAGAAACAATCAAAAGACTAATTCAGCAATAACAATAGATATAACTGCTTTAAATCAGAAAGATGTTAAAGAAACTTATACTGTACGAGTAAAGAACACATATCAGGAGCTGCTAGAAGACAGGATTGAGCAGTACAAAAGAGAAAATCCTGAAGGGAAAAAGTAACAACTAAATGGCAATACAAGAATCTTGTGATACCTTACCCAAAAAGGAAAATAAAAAAAAATGGATAACTGACAACATCTTAGAAAAAATGGAAGAAAGAAGATAAGAGAAGTCACTGCCAGATACAAGGAAATTGATAATGAAATAAGCAAAATGTGCAAAAAGGCAAAAGAAGACTGTCTCAACCAAAGATGTCTGGAAGTTGAAATTATGGAAAGTAAGCAAAATTTAAGAGGGATACACATAAATAAAGAGAATGACTAATAAAGACAAAAAAGCTGCAGGAAGCGGTTGTATTACAAACAACGAGGGAAGAATGCTTTCACACGACAAAGATATAATCGACAGATGGCAGGAATATATAACATAATTATTTTATGACGAAAGGGGCAAAAAACCATTGATAAAATGTACGTCCAGCTATAAAATCCTGAAATCTGAAGTGGAAAAAGAAATAAAAACAATGAAAAAGGGAAAAGCAGCAGGGATTGACAAAATACAGATAGAGATGATACAGGCCCTAGAAGATTTTTGGCATTGAAGTGATCACAGACATATGCAATGACATATACCATACAGGATACATACCTAATGAACTAAAAACATCAACTTTCATTGCATTACCTAAAACGAATGGTGCAGTTGAATGCAGTGAATATAGAACAATAAGCCTAATGAGCCAGACAACAAAAATGTTTACTAAAAGTTATACAGGGAAGGATTCAGAATAAAATCAATACTGAATTAGAGGAGCAGAAATTTGGATTCAGGAAAAATAGTGGGACAAAAGAAGCCATACTCTGCATGAGAACATTAATCGAAAAGTACACAGAAGTAAACAAACCAATATATGCCCGCTTTATAGACTACACCAAAGCTTTTGATAGAGTACACCACAAACAACTTATAGAATGCCTAAAAGAGATACATCTAGATGACATGGACATACGACTAATATGCGATCTATACTGGGAGCAGACAGCAATAATAAAATATAACAAAGAGAACTCTACACCCATTGATATAAAAAGAGGAGTAAGACATGGATGCATCCTATCACCAAGCTTGTTCAATCTATACACTGAGCAAATCTTTAAAAACACACAGAGATGCCTGGCCTAAACATTAATGGGAAGATATTCATTAACCTGAGATATGCAGATGATACTATACTACTAGCAGAAAATTCTAAAGATCTGCAACAATTACTTAAGGTAATAAACATGACAAGCAAAAAATATGGACTAGATATGAATATCAAAAAGACTAAAACTATGAGCATAAAGAAAGAAAATACTCAAAACTCACAAGTGGATATTAAAATAGATGGAATTGACCTGGAGACAGTTCAGAGCTACAACTACCTTGGACATACTATAACCAGTGATGGAAAATGTACAACTGAAATAAACAAAAGAATAGGAATGGCAAAAAGTAATTTTAATGCCATGAAAAATATACTAACATCAAAACAAATAACACCAAGCTTTTGAAATGTGAATTTAGAGGAAGAATAAGTAGAATTGGATGGAAAGAAAAGAAAACAAACGATCAAGTTTTAAAACAAATAAAATGAAAAGAGAACTACTAAATACAATTAGAACAAGTCAAATGAAATTTTTGGGGCATTTTAAAAGAAACAACAGCCTAATAAAAGTAATATTCGAAGGGAAAATACAAGGTAAAAAAGGCAGAGGCAGACCAAGACTAATATGGACGAGTAACATCAAAAGATGGCAAGTCAACCTATGACAATCTGCACCTTCAAAGCACGAGACAGCTTGGAATGGCGCTCCATGTTAGCCAACTCTCGATGCGGAGACGGCACTCAATGATGATGATGATGAGTGTTTTTATCATTCCAACTAAAACCTGGAATGTCAGTGCTGCACAGGGTGAGAAATACATTGGTTATTTCTCTACATCGCCGTTTCTCTATATTTTATTATTTCAATTGGTGTATTGTCGAATTCTGCACTTTCTCCATTTTCACTTTTTTTTCACTATTACGTAGTCATCAATATTCTTAGATTGTGTTTACAATACCTTATTTTCATGACACCTTTGCTTCTATATTCTACAATTATGAGGTGTCCACCGTGACAAAGAGTCTGCTGTGTAATACTCTCAATTGGCTTCCACAGTGTGTGTCCTATCCAGCGTCATCGTCTTTGCTGTATCTCCTTATCCCCTGAATTAAATGTTTACTTTGCCTTTATCCTTTTTTGTTAGGTGCTATTTTATATCGTTTTCATTTCTTTATTTTATTGTAATATACTTATTTTTCTTCCGTAGCACTCATTTTTGTTTTCCAGAGAGTCCTTATCGTTTTGCACATACTTCAAATACCATTTATGACTCAGTGTGTATCCTCCTGTTTATTGTTGTCACAAATTACTGTTGCTGGCGTGCTGAAGTCGGATGTGTTGGGCCGAAAGGCGCAAATATCACAGTTATACTGTAAATCACAACACAACGCAGACACACCCACTTAACGTCCTTTTAAGGGCGGATGATGAAGAGTAATTCTGTAGTCTACTAGAATACTTTAGTCATCGGGCAAACGCAAGCAAGCAAGCACTGTTGCTGTTTAAGTAATCGCATTAATGATGCCGTTCTTTGTGGCTTAAACATGCTATTATTATAACATTATGGGTAAAATACCTTTCAATCACTGCTTTAGCTTTCTCTGCCGCAAACAGACTTCAGCTTCTCTGTTACATTTTCTGTTCACTTTTGGCTTATTTCTTTTACACTTCGTTAATCGTATTTGAAGCTGATCTTAAATTGATTGTATTCGCTGTTATTATTTGCCCCTGGGATAGTCCTCGTCTTTGAAAGATTAATCCCTGATTTGTATCAGGCTTTGACCAGGATGTAGGCTGGTGTAGGTCATTCAGTGAATGTATGTTTATATCCTTAATGTTTCATAATTTCTAAATGTGTTGACTAGAGTTAAGCACATTGGTATGCAAATTTAAGTAAGTTTCCACACTGTCTTCCATACACACACGCACGCACACACACATGCACAGATACCCGCTCTATCTTCGTCTATCTCTCTATTTCTCGTCCTGTCTTATCCTCCCACCTCTTCTTGCTCTCACTACCATCTTCACTCCGACCCCCCCCCCCCCACCTTTCCTCCCACCATTTTCCAATGACATTTTTCCAATACTTTGAGAATCATGACAAAGAAACGTACGTACAAACATTATCTACATTTTGTCTTTCCCACTCTTTATTTCTTGGATCATTCAATAACTTATATATTCACTCTTGCACAATGCAGTCACACTATGTAAATGTTGGACGGTAAAATCAAACAGGTGCAATATCTATTCACTTAAAACATCAGAAATGATATTTACAGAAATGACATTGATATTTACAGAGAAACACACAACGAACAAAACCTTTGAAAACCGCCAGTCGCTAATGCTTGGTATTTACGTGAAAAGATAGACCCATATAGTTTTTTTTTATTTTAAAGAAAGTACACTAAAGAGTGTATTTTCCCGGAATGAATATGGAAATTTGAAAACCTATTTAAAAAAAAACATACTGACATACAAGGAAGTAGAAAAGGCAATGTGCGCAGTTACAGGTCATGACTTTTCTGGTAAAACCAGGACTGTAGAAAGTACAGTTGGATAAGCCGTTCTCTTTTATATGTCATGTTTTATGTTTGCTGCTAGCGTGCACAAATGCGGATCTCCTCAGTCTATTCTCCTTTATTTTTAGTCTCGAATTTCAATATCCTCCATACTTTGATTACAGACGTCAGAGATTATCTCTTCTTCCCTCTCTCTGTCTTTCTTCCTCTCTCTCTCTCTCTCTCTCTCTCTCTCTCTCTCTCTCGCTGATATCATATCTATTTATTCTCATAAATTGTTAATACACACCCTTCCTTTGTCACACCCTTAAAAGGAAGATAGTATCTGGCGAGATTTGCCATAACATGACTTTCGTTGACGTCTTTGAACGGGTAATTACTTGTCATGTTGACGTTGATGCAACACAAACACGAGTTTTCTGTCAACGTCAGATACAGTGTATCGAGTAAACTATTCATAAATAATGGGTCCCAAAAACAAAACTCTAAAGATATTCGATACAGCGGTTTTCCATTCACGCACTGTAATTCGTTCTTGGAAACCATTCGAACTTTGAATTATTGAAAGTAGTGATGATTTTTTTTTCAATGTATAAGATAACTAGGGAGCCGCGATAGCTCAGTGGCTAGTGAACTGGACTACAAAGGACAAGGGGTAGGGTTCGATCCCAACCGACGGCTTCCGGGTTAACCCAGCCTTAAATGGGTACCGGATTTTTTTCTGGGAAAGTAAAGCGGCACGGGCGTAATATCGACCACATTACCCCAAAAATCATGTGCTGAAGGTTTGTAAAATTTATGGTCACTAACACTATAATCCCTATACGCCACTTGGCGTGACGAGGGCTCTTTACGTTACTTCTTTTATAAAATAACTAAAAGTGAAATATTCCGTTCATAGAACCTAACTAACACCCATTTAGATAAACTTAAACAGCAAATACAAAGGACAAGAAGTAGGGTTCGATCCCAATCGACGGCTTCCGGGTTCACCCAGCCTTATATTATATCGGATTTTTTTTTCCGGGAAAGTAAAACGACACGGGCGTAATAACGACCACATTGCCCAAAAATCATGTGCCGAAGGTCTGTAAACTTTATGGTCACTAACACCATATTCCCTATACGCCACTTGGCGTGACGGGGGCTTTTTACTTTTTTTACTATAATATCACTAAACAATGAAATATTCCGTTCATAGACCCTAACACCCATTTAGATAAACTTAAACAGCAAGCAAATATACATATTTTAAATTAGAGGTAACTCATTAAATGTCATAAATAATAAATTGAGCATGAAAAAGAATAATAAAATATATTTACGTAATTAATAAAATGAAATGTACATTTACTTTAACTTAGTGAATACTGGCGGTGTTTGTTGGTGAAGAGGAAGTGTTACTTTTTGGAAGGGCGTCCTTCGATAAACGCACTAAATAAATGTACTTCTGCTGTTTTCTCTTCGATAAACGCACTAAATAAATGTACTTCTGCTGTTTTCTCTTCGATAAACGCACTAAATAAATGTACTTCTGCTGTTTTCTCTTCGATAAACGCACTAAATAAATGTACTTCTGCTGTTTTCTCTTCGATAAATGCACTAAATAAATGTACTTCTGGTTTTTTCTCTTCGATAAACGCACTAAATAAATGTACTTCTGCTGTTTTCTCTTCGATAAACGCACTAAATAAATGTATTTCTACTGTTTTCTCTTCGATAAACGCACTAAATAAATGTATTTCTGCTGTTTTCTCTTCGATAAACGCACTAAATAAATGTACTTCTGGTTTTTTCTCTTCGATAAACGCACTAAATAAATGTACTTCTGGTGTTTTCTCTTCGATAAACGCACTAAATAAATGTACTTCTGGTGTTTTCTCTTCGATAAACGCACTAAATAAATGTACTTCTGCTGTTTTCTCTTCGATAAACGCACTGAATAAATGTACTTCTGGTTTTATCTCTTCGATAAACGCACTAAATAAATGTACTTCTGCTGTTTTCTCTTCGATAAACGCACTAAATAAATGTACTTCTGCTGTTTTCTTTTCGATAAACGCACTAAATAAATGTACTTCTGCTGTTTTCTCTTCGATAAACACACAAATCAATGTACTTCTGCTGTTTTCTCTTCGATAAACGCACAAAATAAATGTACTTCTGGTGTTTTCTCTTCGATAAACACACACATAAATGTACTTCTGCTGTTTTCTTTTCGATAAACGCACTAAATAAATGTACTTCTGCTGTTTTCTCTTCGATAAACGCACTAAATAAATGTACTTCTAGTGTTTTCTCTTCGATAAAAAAACAAATCAATGTACTTCTGGTGTTTTCTCTTCGATACACACAAATCAATGTACTTCTAGTGTTTTCTCTTCGAAAAAAACACAAATCAATGTACATCTGATGTTTTCTCTTCCATAAACGCACTAAATAAATGTACTTCTGGTGTTTTCTCATCAATATACGCAATAAATAAATGTACTTCTGGTTTTTTCTCTTCGATAAACGCACTAAATAAATGTACTTCTGCTGTTTTCTCTTCGATAAACGCACTAAATAAATGTACTTCTGCTGTTTTCTCTTCGATAAACGCACTAAATAAATGTACTTCTGCTGTTTTCTCTTCGATAAACGCACTAAATAAATGTACTTCTGCTGTTTTCTCTTCGATAAACGCACTAAATAAATGTACTTCTGCTGTTTTCTCTTCGATAAACAAACAAATAATGTACTTCTGGTGTTTTCTCTTCGATAAACGCCCTAAATAAATGTACTTCTGGTGTTTTCTCTTCGATAAACGCACTAAATAAATGTACTTCTGGTGTTTTCTCTTCGATAAACGCACTAAATAAATGTACTTCTAGTGTTTTCTCTTCGATAAACACACAAATAAATGTACTTCTGGTGTTTTCTCTTCGATAAACACAAATCAATGTACTTCTGATGTTTTCTCTTCGATAAACGCACTAAATAAATGTACTTCTGGTGTTTTATCTTCGATAAACGCATTAACTAAATGTACTTCTGCTGTTTTCTTTTCGATAAACGCACTAAATAAATGTACTTCTGCTGTTTTCTCTTCGATAAACGCACTAAATAAATGTACTTCTGCTGTTTTCTCTTCGATAAACGCACTAAATAAATGTACTTCTGCTGTTTTCTCTTCGATAAACGCACTAAATAAATGTACTTCTGGTTTTTTATCTTCGATAAACGCACTAAATAAATGTACTTCTGGTGTTTTCTCTTCGATAAACGCACTAAATAAATGTACTTTTGCTGTTTTATCTACGATAAACGCACTAAATAAATGTACTTCTGCTGTTTTCTTTTCGATAAACGCACTAAAAAAATGTACTTCTGCTGTTTTCTCTTCGATAAACGCACTAAATAAATGTACTTCTGCTGTTTTCTTTTCGATAAACGCACTAAATAAATGTACTTCTGCTGTTTTCTCTTCGATAAACACACAAATCAATGTACTTCTGCTGTTTTCTCTTCGATAAACGCACAAAATAAATGTACTTCTGGTGTTTTCTCTTCGATAAACACACACATAAATGTACTTCTGCTGTTTTCTTTTCGATAAACGCACTAAATAAATGTACTTCTGCTGTTTTCTCTTCGATAAACGCACTAAATAAATGTACTTCTAGTGTTTTCTCTTCGATAAAAAAACAAATCAATGTACTTCTGGTGTTTTCTCTTCGATACACACAAATCAATGTACTTCTAGTGTTTTCTCTTCGAAAAAAACACAAATCAATGTACATCTGATGTTTTCTCTTCCATAAACGCACTAAATAAATGTACTTCTGGTGTTTTCTCATCAATATACGCAATAAATAAATGTACTTCTGGTTTTTTCTCTTCGATAAACGCACTAAATAAATGTACTTCTGCTGTTTTCTCTTCGATAAACGCACTAAATAAATGTACTTCTGCTGTTTTCTCTTCGATAAACGCACTAAATAAATGTACTTCTGCTGTTTTCTCTTCGATAAACACACTAAATAAATGTACTTCTGGTTTTTTCTCTTCGATAAACGCACTAAATAAATGTACTTCTGGTGTTTTCTCTTCGATAAACGCACTAAATAAATGTACTTCTGGTGTTTTCTCTTCGATAAACGCACTCAATAAATGTTCTTCTGCTGTTTTCTCTTCGATAAACGCACTAAATAAATGTACTTCTGCTGTTTTCTCTTCAATAAACACACTAAATAAATGTACTTTTGCTGTTTTCTCTTCGATAAACGCACTAAATAAATGTACTTCTGCTGTTTTCTCTTCGATAAACGCACTAAATAAATGCACTTCTGCTGTTTTCTCTTCGATAAACGCACTAAATAAATGCACTTCTGCTGTTTTCTCTTCGATAAACGCACTAAATAAATGTACTTCTGCTATTTTCCCTTCGATAAACACACAAATCAATGTACTTCTGCTGTTTTCTCTTCGATAAACACACAAATCAATGTATTTCTGGTTTTTTCTCTGTGATAAACGCACAAAATAAATGTACTTCTTCTGTTTTCTCTTCGATAAACGCACAAAATAAATGTACTTCTGCTGTTTTCTCTTCGATAAACGCACAAAATAAATGTACTTCTGGTGTTTTCTCTTCGATAAACACACAAATCAATGTACTTCTGGTGTTTTCTCTTCGATAAACGCACTAAATAAATGTACTTCTGGTGTTTTCTCATCAATAGACGCACTAAATAATGTACTTCTGGTGTTTTCTCTTCGATAAACCCATTAAATAAATGTACTTCTAGTGTTTTCTCTTCGATAAACCCATTAAATAAATGTACTTCTGGTGTTTTCTCTTCGATAAACCCATTAAATAAATGTACTTCTGGTGTTTTCTCTTCGATGACCCCATTAAATAAAAGTACTTGTGGTGTTTTCTCTTCGATAACCCCATTAAATAAAAGTACTTGTGGTGTTTTCTCTTCGATAAACCCATTAAATAAATGTACTTCTGGTGTTTTTCTCTTCTAATTCCGAAGC
Source organism: Megaustenia siamemsis (assembly GCA_032433765.1). NCBI lineage: Eukaryota > Metazoa > Mollusca > Gastropoda > Stylommatophora > Ariophantidae > Megaustenia > Megaustenia siamemsis. Next base: position 154,802,945 of record JAVIAB010000092.1, read on the forward strand.
TTATGGTTGAGAGTTCTGTCTCTCTCACTTTCCTTCTTTCTAGATCCGTCAGTTGTGTACCACTTTCACGATACTCTTCTTTTCTTCTCAATAGTCGATACAACAATCTTCCTCAGGCCGCGTTGCTTTCAAACTCTACTTGAACTTTCTAGTTACTATTATATATAACCAAACACAGCAAAGGTCCAGCAAAGAAGATGAAATACAATGAAAACACACATAGGTAACATGTTTTTCCCTTTACATCTGTTTATGAGCTTCTCGATGGTGGAAATATCTTTCGAACTCCGGATCGAAATTCTCTCGAATTAAAAGTTTGAAGTTCGGGTATTGGAAGCTGGAGGCTCTAGTGTATTTTAGTTACGGCTTCGTTTTGGTTTCACTTCAAAATTGAAAATGTCAATAATTCTGCATCTGTACTACTGCAGACATGTTTTGTATTACTGAGATTTAAAAAATTAAAAAAAAATTTAAAAAAGAAGAGAAAAAGTGGTTTGCTAAGAGCTTTACGTACGACAGAAATAAAACAAACATAGTACGATTTTTTGTACAAGAAGGCCTTCACCTGGAACAACACACAAGAACACAAAAATATATAAGGTTATATTACAGACATCTAGCTACATGATGGTAATGTGCTAGCCTCTGAAAAAAGGAAAATAACTCACTTCCCTGTGGTCCGGAGCTTGGTGAGGTACCAACTTGACTGAAATTGATATGGCCAGCTGACAGGGCGGACACTGATGTGAAATACAATGAAAGTGAACGGTTCCTAAAATGTGTGGAGGTGGGTACAAGATCCCAGACTCTACTATTATTGGCAACGTTTATGTGAGTTGATTCCCAATAAGTAACTTCACGTGGAAAATTCATTTACGTACCCACGCGAACACATAACTCTGTCTGCAACTATGGGTGTGCACAAACGCAAACGTACGTAACAATACATTCATAAACGCATTTGCGTAAAAAATGTGCACGCGAATGAACTTATTGGGAATCAACTCATATAAACGTTTCCAGTAATAGTAGAGCTGAAGGCCTTCTTGTCCGAAATGTCGTTCTACTATTGTTTTATTTCTCTTCTCACCTTCGTAAAGCTGTTATCATACAACTTTTTCCTTTTTATTAAATTTCTCTTTATTATCATCAGCTCTACAGCAGCATCGTTTCTATGTTCGTCTTGATGCATCTTTTTGCCGTTACCCCTTATCTATTACTGACAGGTCTGTTAAACTAAACTTCGGCTGAAGATTGACTGCATACATATACATGATTATACAAGCGTCAGTAGGTTACTGGTTTTCCTGTTGGCTTGATGATAATGTGAACATGTTTATTTTTCCTCTTCTGGCGCTCTCCAGCAAAAAATAAGATGAGAAACAAACGAGTCTCAATGACTTGGAGAATATAAAAACAGGACCAAAATACTTATAAAAATGATCAAGGGACGTATAAGGATCAAAATAAAACCAGAAATAAGTGAGGAACAATGTGAATTTGTGGTAGCAAAGGGCGCCAATAATGCAATATACATCCTGAGAACATTGACAGAAAGAGCTATAGAGGATAGAGAAAGATCTATATATGTGCTTTATAGGCTGCACAAAAGCATTTGATAAAGTAAAGCATGTGGAAATAATAATTATGCTGGAGAAATTAAACATTGATGGCAAGGATCTGAGAATCATAAAAAAGCATATACTGGCAACAACCAGCAGCTATACGAATTAGCAATCAAACCGGATAATTCCAATATATAAAACAAGGAGTCAGACAGAGATGTGTTCTATCGCCGGATCTATTTTCACTTTACAGCGAAAATATTAAAAAATGAGATAAGAGATCAATTGATGACAAAAAGGAATTGAAGTCAGCTGTCACAACATAAATAATTTGCGACATGCAGTTGACGCAGTCTTAATAGCAGAGAATGAATTACAAGAAATGATAGACATATAGTAAAATAACGTAACATGAAAGGTCTCAGTCTGAATACAAAAGAAAATAGAAGTAATGGTCATATCGAAGAAACAATCATCACCATAAAGCACATGCAGCATAAAAATAAACAGGACAAATCTGAAACAAGTGCAACATATCAAATGCTTGGACGCAATAATAACATCAGATGGAAGATAAACCACAGAAATAAAATGCAGAATAGCTCAGGCCAAAATAGCATTTCAGAAAATAAAAAACCTCTTATGCAACAAGTCTATGCTAATAGAAGCCTCTCAAAGAGGCCGACACAAAAAGGGAGCTCATAAAAACATCAGAAAGAAACAATCGACATTTTTTTGTCACGTCATGAGAAGAGGTGAGTTGGAATACTTGGTTACAGCTGGCAAAATACAGGGAACGAGAGATCGCGGACGACAAAGAGAGAAGATATTGTATAGCTTTGTGTCATGGCATGAAAAACAGTCAACAACAGAATTTATACGATGCACTGTGGTTAAAAGATTGTGGAAGAACATGATCGCCTACGCCAACCTGTATGGCACATGACGATGATGATGAAAAACAGGATATAATGGACTGGCCTCATCCATCAAAATTCTATAGTCTTGTACAGTGAAACTTATACTACAACCCCCCCCCTCCCCCTCCCTCGATATTACAACTTAAGGTACAAGGTTACCATAAATGAAATATTTATTTTAATATATTTTTTAATTTGTAGGATAGCACGGCTGCCACCAAGACCACCCAGAAGTAGCAAAATGTGGCTTCTGGTCGGGATTTTTCAAAGATAACGATGTTGCATGTCCTCTTCCTGCTAATGTACATAAACTATGAACAAACAAGCACTAACTTTTATTGACCATGGACATGTTGATACAAGTTTGGGCGAGATTTGGCTGCGATCGTGATATTTCCGGGTAACTAAGGTGGTGCTATATACTGAACACGTTTGATTACATTTGTATTTTTAAAATAACGGTTTCCTATACAAAACGCGGAATAAGATTGCATTTTTTTAAAATGTGTGTCTATTTTTATAAAATATTATAGTTGTATGTTTCACTTGTAATAATAACATATTATATGTTCAGGAGACAAATAATAATAAATGAATATTATTATAGAGGGAAACTTCCGAGGAGATAATCAGTGAATCAATTCAGAGGAAGAGGTATGTTTACAGCATTCGTATAATCAACAGAAAAAAAAGAACAATATATGGTCCTAAGCAAGATCGAACCCGTACTCCTTTCCACAGCGCCTTGCCACGAAAAGCCAAACGCCAGGGAACACTGCCATCTTGGCTAACTAAAAAAGTAGCCATCATCGAATTTCATGCCATTATAATATATTTGTATGATTGTTAGTTCTGTGCAGTTTGCGCGGAGGAAGAAAAGGATGAATGGTTCCAGGTTGAAAAGAAGGTGAAGCAAGAAACTATTGGTACGACCCCCTTTTTTACTATTGGATTGTCATTTATTTCATAAAGCAGAAATGTTGTACAGGTAAAACAGGCATTTTGGCGACCTTGATTTTGGGACAACATAGTTCATTAGTTGTTAGTTCAGGCTGGCGGTACTGCAATCAGGCAGTATTTCATTCATATCGTATCGATATATATATCAATCAGGCAGTATTTCATATCCGCCCTGCCGCCCGTTCCAGCAACCATGAATTGTTCGTCTACTGATTGTTTGTATCCTTCTTTTCTGGTGAGGATGCTTTCATCCTTTGTGGCACCGAGTTCCACCATTTCTGTGACATCAAAGAGGCCAACACAAAAAAGGAGCTCCTACAAAACATCAGAAATAAAATATCAACATTTTTCGGGCAAATCAAGAGAAGAGGAAAGTTGGAATACTTGGTTACAGCTGGCAAAATAAAAGGAAAGAGAGATCGCGGACGACAAAGAGAGAAAATACCGGATAGCTTGGTGTCATGGCATGGAAAACAGTCAACAACAGAACTGATACAATGCACTGTGGATAGAAGATTGTGGAGGGACATGATCGCCTACGTCAACCGGTATGGCACATGATGATGATGATAATATATAATAAGTTTTAAAAAAAAAACTGCAAGCACACAAAAAAATGCGTAACATAATTAACTCAAATGGACTTTTACTTAATTATGTTAGAGATTGACAATAACAAAATAAATAGAGACTGGATTAGATGCTTTTCAAAAATCAATGTCTTAGGACAATTTTTTTGTATAATAAATGAGTAAGACTATTGCATAAATAAGAAAAAAAACTGCCTTACCACCAACATTCTTATCTACAACCAATAAAAGAATGTGAGAATATGTTGAGCACATGATAATGAAAAATAACAATAGAATCACAAAGAGACCCTTCAGATAGAAAACTACAAGTAAGAGAAAAAACACCAACCTTGAAAGACGATGTGAAAAACATTGATAAGAGAGGCAAAGACTGCGGCATACATAGACTTCCTTAATGTGACAGAAGGTAGTTTATAATCATGACTTACGGTATGGTAGACAGCGAGCAGTGAACGTGAGCACAAATCACCTTTGGGGCTAACGATTTTTTATTTACATTTCTGCTTCTTCTTTCCTTTCTCATTTGTCTTTCAGGGTCGACAGGAGATATTTGCAGTCTTTTACTCTTCTGTTCGCCTCTGCTGTTGTTATGTTTCCTAGTTTTTCTAATATTCCATCAATCCATCTTTTTCGTGGTCTACCCTTGGGTCTGGTGTTCTCGCAACGTTTATTAATGGCTCATTGTGTTGTGTTTTGATCTTTCTGAGTTATCACGTGGCCAAACTATTTTATTTATGTTTTTTTTAAATGTATTCCACGTTGGAATGAAGATTGTATTGTAGAGTGCCCGTTTTGCTGCTAGCGTTATTTCCTTGTTGGACAATAGTGGTGATAGCTATCCAATGATTTGATAAGCTTTGTTGCATTTTGAGTTTATTTCTGCAGTTTGTGAATTGTCGTTTGTCACTAGACTTATTAGGAGTATTTATATCCCTCCGCTTGTTTCAGTTGTCTGTTGTCTATGTCTTTGTTGATGTTGTTTATTATTATTTTTTTGCGATATTCATGACTACCGTTTTTTAATGTTGATTTTATGTTGAATTTTATGCCTGTACTATTGATTCTATTTGATTTGTTCTTTTAGGTCTTCAATTTTTGCACGTATTAGTGTTTGATCGTCTGCAAATAAAAGCCCGTTGATCTCCTCTGTCTCCGATGGGTTGGATAGCTTGCATATATAGTCCATGTATGTAATCAACAAAAGGGGAGATAGTACGCACCCCTGTCTTACTCCTGATCTAACTTCGAAGTGGTCTGTGTAGCACTGCTGTCTGTTCTGATCCTGCAGCTGCGTTTGATGTAGAGACTTTTAATTAGGTTGGTTATGTGTTGACTTGTTCCGTATGTTGTTAGTATCCCCCCCACAGTTGTTCTCTGTTTATTCGGTCAAATGCTTTTTTTTCTTGTTTGTGTTGGGAGTGAAATAAAAAATCGGACCCGAAAACTTCGTGGCGACTGCACTGTATCTTCTTTCTTCTGTCAATCTGCTGTTGTCCTGAAAATTCACAGGAAAAGGAAGAAGTGTATAATATGATGTCTGTCGATGTAGTATAAAAAAAAAAGTAAAGTACCCCGTCACGCCAAGTGGCGTATATGGAAATATGGTGTTAGTGACCCTATATTTTACACACCTTCAGCACATGATTTTTGGGATAATGTGGTCGGTATTACGCCCGTGCTGTTTTACTTTCCAAGAAAATAAATCCGGTACCCATTTAAGGCTGGGTGAACCCGGAGCCGTCAGTTGAGATCGAACCCTACCCCTTGTCCTTTGTAGTTTAGTTCACTAGCCACTGAGCTATCGCGGCTCCCAGATGTAGTATTACTTGTTTTATGTGGTAATTTCCCTGTCAGATGCCGTGTCGTTCATGGACACATCTGGACAATGTTATGACTGATTGTTTAGGTTCTGTTTCATTTGTTGTTTGTATTTATGTTCCAACAAGCTAACTCAGCAAATGAATGAAAACTCTTGCATGCCAGGTTGTCCATAATGGGACAGATCGCATCATAATACAAGCAGGAATCAAGTACGCATTTTTTTTTGTCGTCAATGATGTTTCTTCTGTTGATAGATTGGATGAATCATGAAGAGAACTACCTCAGGGAGCAATAACGACATACAGTGGACTCTTAGTAGCCAAATGATCCTGACTTCACTGATAAAGTATGAATCACATATATTCCAGCCACGGTCTGATTCCAATCTTTTCTCTGATTTTTACATTGTAAATTCTATATATCTTAATGATATCTTTCTCAATCTCCTTATTACGCAAATTATGATCATCTGTGTCTGTGCTTTGTTAATGACCATGTCTGACATTGATGACATAAAGTTTGTATAAAAATGCTATTTATCACTTATTTCTTAGCTGTTAATGAGATGTTTGGGTGTTTCAAAGGGGAGCTAATCGGTAACTGATATTGTCTCTCTCTATACTCCGGTCTTCATCTCTATGTTTATGCATCGGTCTTCTGTAAGAAGTTGCACTGTATATACAGCTTTTATTCTCCGTCCATGAAAGTCTCCTTGGCAGACCCCAGAAACTCAATCTATTGATCCTCGTGCCGAAGACGGCACACGAGGCAGAAATTATAGACACCATGTCCGATATGCTATTAAGTGTGAGATTTTGTATAGGGCTCGCTATGTATCTCACTATGAGCTCCTCTCTTACGATAGATACCGCACAGACGGTATTTTTGTCCAAATTGCGAGCCATGTGTGACGTCTGTATTTATTGGAAGGAGCATGATGGTTATGATCATAACAATGATGGTGATATGATAACTATGATGAGGATAATGATGATACAGATAATGATGATCATAATAAATGATTATGATTATGATGATAACGATAATGACTGTGACGCAAGATTAAATAAACTGTAAGTTAAGAAGATTGTTTTGTTAAAGAAAATTAAGTCTTTTAATTTGCCTTTTTCTTGTATACAGACAAATCGCACACGGTGTTCAGTGCCCATTAGAAAAGTACAAAGTAGTAATGAGTAGTAAAAAGAAAATAGTAATGCCACGAACAAGACACTTTATAAAGTAAGTAAAGAGTCCCGTCAAACCAAGTGGTGTATAGGGAATATGGTGTTAGTGATCATACATTTTACAGACCTTCGGCACATGATTTTGGGGTAATGTGGTCTCACGCCCGTGCTGCTTTACTTTTCCAGAAAAAAATCCGTTACCCATTTAAGGCTGGGTGAACCCGAAAGCCGTCGGTCAGGATCGAACCCGATCTCTTGTCCATTGTAGTCCAGTTCACTAACCACTGAACCATCGCAGTTCCCTACAGTGCCCATTAGCTCGATACATTTTTTTTTTCAGTCGTATTGAAAGAGACCTACGGTTCATTTTTACGGCCAAACACTGAAGCACTATCTAAAGTTCCTGATAACATTTCTTGAACTTGGCAAATATAATCTGGACTAAATAGTTTTTAATGTAAGTCCTGCGGGTGACATAAAACCATGCCTTTGTAAGTGAATGCTTGTGTGTGTGTGTGTTCAACTTGAATATGGAATTACCATTTCACGGCCCTCGTCCATAGTACTAAGTATTCAATCTGGCGTGTCATTTGGTGGGAGATTACTTAAAGCAGGGGGCCTCGGTAGCCTAGTTGGGAAAACTACCCGACTGCACTACCGATGTTCGGACAACCCTTACTAGATTCCCGCTGGGAGCAGTGTGAACTGTACTCATGGTTGGAAAAAAAAAACAAAAAAAATACATCCACGGTCGACCCAGCCGTTGGCAGAAATGGGTACCAGGGAATTACCCTGGGAAGGTGGGGAATGTCGCCTCGCATCGTGAGTTTCGATGCTTGAAGCGACACTATCCAGAACTCTTCGAACACTTCTGGATAGGCGGCCGAGCACATATGGGTGGAAACTGGCGTGCTCAGACGCCGGTTCAAGTCTCGTACTTTCATTATCATCATCATCGAGTGCCGTCTCCGCAACGAGGGTTGGCTACCATGGAGCACCATTCTGCTATTTCTCTTGCTTTGATTGTGCAGGTTGTCATAGGCTGGTTTGAGTCTCGTACTTTACCTTTACCTTTACTTAAAGCAACCAGTTTGCTCTACACAGATTTTTAACCTTGTCAATTTTGTGTGGGTGACAATCACCCTTCTTTGCATATCGTAACTCCCGTCTTCGTTTTGTCACAGTTCTTCTAAGCTATCATCTTTAAATTTTCTACTTTTCAATTTATTCTTGTCACATTTCATCTATAATAACCCCCTAATATTATATTTATCTCTACTCTCTTAGTTTTAGTGTCATTCTTGCTACAATGTTGGTACTTTTCTCAGATCTCCTTTTATGTGGGATGATCATGTCCTACTTTCGCAATGCCCTTTCTGATGATATTATTCCCATGTCATTGTATTATTGTGGTGCAGCCCCTTAATTTTAATTCATGCATTTTCATCTTAACACCTTTCAGCATTTTTAATGATTACCATTTATTTAAACATCGCATTCTCATCGTGAACCCATTTTTATTTACATCGCCGCACTTCTATTTATTTTGCTTCATCTCCCTTTCTTTTTGTACACACCTAAATTATATTTTGTTGTATTGTGTTCCTTTTTCTTACCTCATTTTCACTTCTTTTTACATCACATTTATATTTTTGTAAACATAACCTCCCTTCCTATATTGTAGTCGCCTTTTAAATATAATTTACCTTCTTTTTATTTCATTTCTTGTCATCGTCTCTTTTTTTCCTATATAATCACCATTTTAATTGCAATCATTTATTATTTTTCTTTTTTTTTTTAGCCATCAGCTCCCAAATTTTGTCTATCGCTAACAGCCATTTAAAATTACCTTCAAATCTTTTTCTTAGTTTATAAACTTTGCTTACCTCCTTTCTACATAATCTGCCTTTTAAAATCTCATTTCTTCTGTTTATATCACCTCCCTCTTATTAACACCTTTCTTCTATTTATTGTTTACATCACATTCATTTCACTTCTAGTATATTTTCTTGTACTGTGCATACATGTTTGTGCTGCTATTATTTTACTGACATCACTGAGTGTGTCTTGTTTGTCTCCAAACGTATTACCCTACTCTCACCAGGATGTGATTGAAGGCCATGTCACATAAAAGTAACAAGATGAGCTTCAAGATTTCCTTGCACTTCCAAATCTCTTTGTTAATCCTGAACTGAATAATGTCCTTTCAAAATAAAGGTCTGTGTGGTAAACTGCTCATGCGTTGAATTGAGAGCAATTGCCATCAGTAGTCCAGACCAGGAACCAAGAAATTAAACAAAGCTACGTTTAAAATGAAATATTTATCATATATTTTTATCATTTTATCCTTCCACATCCTGAAAATGTGCGTAAGTTGTTACTGTTATCATAAACTTGTTTTATTATGTTAACAGTAACAAATTAAAGAGGCAAAAATAAATAGTAAATTAAAAAAAAAAAAAAAAAAGCAATAAGACAGGCCTACTAGAAATTTTTATTAATTTGCTCAAAATTGAAGGAAAAGACCAGGAAAAAGTTCAGAGCTACAACTACCTCGGACATACTAACTATAGCCAATCATCATCATCATGTGCCATACCGATTGGCATATGCGATCATGTCCTTCCACAATCTTCTATCTACAGTGCATCGTATCAGTTCTGTTGTTGACTGTTTTCCATGCCATGACACCAAGCTATCCAGTAGTTTCTCTCTTTGTCGTCCGCGAGCTCTCTTTCCTTTTATTTTGTCAGTTGTAACCAAGTATTCCAATGCGTCCGAAAAATGTTGATTGTTGTGATGAAACATGTATAACTGAAATTAACAAAAGAATACCAAAGGTAGAAAGTCATTTGAATGCCATGAATAATATACTCTGAACAGCTAAAAATACCAATGAGGAAATTCTCAAAGAGGCCAACACAAAAAGGGAGCTCCTAAGAAACATCAGAAAGAAGCAATCAACATGTTTCGGGCACATCATTAGAAGAGGAAAGTTGGAATACTTGGTTACAACTGGCAAAATACAAGGAAAGAGACATTGCGGACAACAAAGAGAGAAGATACTAGATAGCTTGGTACAACAGAACTGATTCGATACACTGTGGATAGAAGATTGTGGAAGGATATGATTGCTTACGCCAACCGGTATGGCACATGATGATGATGATGATGATGAAAAATATACTAACGTCAAAACAAATAACAACAGGACTAAAACTAAGAATAGCAAAATTGTATATCTTCTCACCATTCATGTATGATGCAGAAACGTGGACATTTGATGTGAAAACATAACATAAAATTGAACCATTTGACATGTGGATTTAGAGAAGAATAGGTAGAAGTGGATGGAAAGAAAAGAACACAAATTGTTTAGAACAACTAAGAATGAAAAGAGAAATACTAAATCCAATTCAAACAAAGTCAAATGAGATTATTGGGATATATTAAAAGACACAGTAACCTACTAAAAGTAATCTTGGAACGGAAAATACAAGGTAAAACAGGCACCGGTAGACCAACACTAACATGGACGAGTAATATCAAAAGATAGACAAGTCAGGCAATGACAACCTGCACTATGAGAGCAAGAGACAGACGGAATTGCGCTCCATGGTAGCCAACCTTCTATGCGGAGACGGCACTCAATGGTGATTGATCAAAATGTGCCTTAGATAACGTATATCATCATCATCATCATCAAGTACCGAGCCTAGTAGCGTAGGTGATCATGTCTCTCCACAACTGACCTTCTGCCAAGCCATTCTCTTAAGCTGTCTGTTATTTTTCTCTTTGCTCCCTCTGTCTCTTCGTCCCTCAATTTTTCCAGTTGTTACAATATATTCAAGTTGTTCTCTTCTCATTACATGGCCAAAAAATGATGATTGTCTCTTCCTAACATTGGAAATTATCTCAACGAATATATTGAAATATATTCCGACAAAATAAGCCACAGACAAAGCGTTTAGCGAATTAAAGTTATAAGAACGATTTGAATTTGAAGAAGAAAAATAATTATTTTGTTAAGTACACAGTTGAGAACAGTGTAAGAATCAACCAGTTATTGTGACATTTGGAATGTTATTAAAATAAAAAATAAAACACTTTGCAATTTTTCATTAGAATAGATTACATGCCAGTGCTTTCATAAGCAAAATGTGCCAGGCTTGAATTATAGACGCGTTGGTATCATCTAACACAGAGTTGTTAAATATAAACATACGCTCACAATATTGTATTACTGTGGAATGTGAAGTGTGTGTAATTTTGTGTCTGTAACTCTTCTCCCGCCTCTTATTCTTATCTTTTACCACGATAAAAGCCCGGCTTAGTAAGTAAAGACCCCCTCCACGTCTTGCTGTAAAAGAAACATCATGTTAGTAGCCATATTTTTCTATGACCACGGCACATGTCTGGATAATATGGTATCACGCCAGGCTGCCTTTACTTCCCATAAATATCTTTGATACCTATTTTAAGAGGCTGGGTGAACCCCGGAGCCTAGACAGTCCGAGAAAAACCCACCTCATCTGGGGATCGAACACGAACCCTTCTGATCAGGAAGCGAGCCTTCTAAGGAAGGGAGTTTAAATATCTCCTTTCGTGGTCACAGTAGTTATTTGGTTCATCTGCTCCTTTCGGTCCAAAACATCAGAAATTATTACGACATATTTTGTTTACAAATGTCTTCCTGTGTAGGTCCCAGCTAGATCGTATTGTTTGTTAACAAGGTGAACGTGGAGTAGGGCGTTTCTCAGTTCTGCTTCACTGATCTTGACGCAGTCAACTATAACTCGCTGTCTACTATCTAGCCAGGTCTGAAGTATGGCCTCACACAATTATGTAACGACGTTGACAAATGTGTTGTGCTTTATATTCCACAGTTGTTAACTCTTCTACCTCTGCAAGTCCAGCAGACAGTATTATTTTAAAAGCATAATCCCCAAATGATGAGTGGCTATAATATTTGAATGGACAGTGGCAATACCATGTGAATGCGAGAGGAACGTGTGGCAAAATGAATCTTTTTTTCTTTTTTATTGTTATCAAAGTATATCATATACATTTATTGTATTCGTAGCAAGGTTTTATACATATTTATTTATTTGCTATCTGAGGTGACATGGAAATACCTAACCTGATTTCAATTCAAAACCGCCGCTTCTGCATTTGACATGCATTTTTTTTTTCTTAATCTAAAATGAATAATAATAAAAAATGTTCACATTTTATGTCCAACGAACCGCATAAAAAATCTTGCATGTTGTTCAAAATTAGCTTCAGTGGAAAACCTACCCACCCACCAGGCACTGAAGTTCTCATAGGAAGAAAATCAGCGACATTTAAATATGATTTCAATAAGACGTGAAAAGGCTACGTTGAGCTCATGACTAATAGCATTTGATATACAATGAGCTGAACAATGGCAAGCGACAGACGGAAGGCACAGGAAGGGGAGCTTTCTCTTCTTTTCCTTCGTTTACTTATTAATGGATTGTTTTCCGATATGTTTGTTATTGTGGTCCAATGTTAAGTTCTCACTTGTTAGGAACTGTTCCCCTAGTCTGAGACAGAGCAGCAGTTGCTAGTAGCCAGTGTGATCACTTTTATGAAATAGTTTATCAAACTAACAAGTCGTACCTGCCCGTAATTGCGTATTTTAGTAGTGGGGCCAGGGGCGTTTACTCTAGTTACCAAATTCTTAAGGGGTACACGTTGTTGTTGCAGAGAATGTTGGATAGTGAATAAAAGATGATTTAACATTTAAATGATGAACAAATTCAGCATATTTTGTGCTTAGAAAACAGAACTGAATACAGATGATATGATCGCCGAAACAATCACTTTCAGCATCGCTTTGATTTGTATAAGGAAGTCAATACTGACACGTAAAATTATTAACTTGGAAACGTCTAGGTTTTCCTCTTTTGGTGGGCGCACTGGTTAAGACTGCACGAGAGTATGACTAACTTTATTTAGAAATTTAAAAAATGTCTGGTTCAGAACATGCTCTACATAGATTTCTTTATTGTCGATCTGTGTGTGGTTTAGAACAAGTATTCTAAATAAATGTCTTTATTTGCAAGATGCATGGCTTTGCTATATGTTTCTGTTATTGGTATCGTCCCCCTTAATTTCCCTTTAGCAAACACTCATATATTAGGGAGCCGCAATAGCTCAGTGGTTAGTGAACTGGACTACAAAGGACAAGAGGTAGGGTTCGATCCCAAGCAACAGCTTCCGGGTTCACCCAGCCTTAAATGGGCTGGGCCTTAAATATTTTTTTCTGGGACATAAAGCGGCACAGGCGTAATACCGACCACATTACCCCAAAAATCATATGCTGAAGGTCTGTAAAATTTATGGTCACTAACACCATATTCCCTAAACGCCACTTGGCGTGACGAGGGCACTTTAGACTTAGAAACATTCATATATAATACTTTTTTTTTAGCTTTTATGTCCTCTTCTCTAACAAGTGGAGCTGTATTTATTACAATCCTTTGTAATTCTAAACTTACTGCGTGTGTAGATATTCATTTGTACATGTCCTGTAAAGAGTCTGGATAAATGGCCTCTTGTCTGTAAATGAGTGGTGAGGATCTTTACAGTTTACAGATAACATGCACTGTCTCCTCAATCGCACTAGAGTGCAATGATTCTCTAAAATAAACATAAATATTCAGTGTTTCATTTTGTTACATCATCATTGAGTGCCGTCTCCGCATCGAAGATTGGCTCAACTTTCGATGTTACTCGTCCATGTTAGTCTTGGTCTACATCTGCTTCTTTTACCTTGTATTTTCTCTTCCAAGATTACCTTTAGTAGGCTGTTGTGTCTTTTAACATGGCCCAAAAATCGCATTTGTCTTGTTCTAATTGTGTTTAGTAGTTCTCTTTTCATTTTTAGTTGTTTTAAAACTTCATATTTTCTCTTTTCTTTCCATCCAATTCTACCTATTCTTCTATCAATCCGCATTTCAAAGGCGTCAATTTTCTGTTCTGTTTTCTTGTCTAATGTCCATGTTTCTGCACCATATAGCAATGTTCAGAAGATATAGCATTTTGCTATTCTTAGTGTTAGCCCTGGTGTTATTTGTTTTGATGTTAGTATATTTTTTAATGCCATTAAAATTGCTTTTTGCCATTTCTTTTGTTTGTTTCAGTTTTACATTTTTCATCACTGGTTATAGTATATTCAAGGTAATTATAGCTCTGAACAGTCTCCAGGTCTAGTCCTTCAACTTTGATATCCACTCGTAGGTTTGAGTATTATCTTTGTTAACAATCATAGTTTTAGTCTTTTTGATATTTGAATCTAATCCATATTTTTTGCTTGTCATGTTTATTTCATTAAGTAATTGTTGTAGATCTTTAGGATTTTCTGCTAATAAATCTGAAACAAGTGCAACGCGTCAAATTTTTGGACACAGTAATAACATCAGATGGCAGATGCACCACATAATTAAAAATCAGAATAGCTCAGGTCGAAAAAGCATTTCAGAAAATGAAAAAAAAAAACTTCTTATGCAACCAGTTTATATCAATAGAAGTAAGAAAGAGAGTAGATCGGTGCTATAGAGAGGCAATTCTGACATATGGAAGCAAAACAAGGAAGTAGACAAACAAACGAAAATACGATTAGAGGCAACAGAGATGGTATTTCCCAGAAGAATATTAGAATTTCCCTGGATAGCTAAATAGACAAATAAGTAAATTCTCAAAGAGGCCAACACAAAAAAGGGAGCTCTTAAAAAACATAAGTATGAAACGATCGACTTTCTTTGGGCATGAAAAGAGGAGAGTTGGAACACATGGTTACAATTGGCAAAAAAAAATAAATAAAAAATAAAACCCAAGGAAAGAGAGATCGCGGACGACAAAAAGAAAAGATACTAGATAGCTTTGTATCATGGCATGGAAAACAGTCATCAACAGAATTGATACGATACACTGTGGATAGAAAATTGTGGATATGTCGTTGCACATGTTTGTGATCACTTCAATCCAAACTCTTCTAGTGCCTTTATGATCTCAATCTGTATATTGCTTGTTCTGCAGCTTTTCCCTTTTTCATTGTTTGTATAGCTTTTTCCATTTCAGTTTATAAGATTCTAAGATTTCATAGCCTGATGTCCTGCTGATGTCCTGCTGATGTTGCTGATGTCCTGCTGATGACCTGCTGATGTTGCTGATGTCCTGCTGATCTGCTGATGTCCTGCTGATCTGCTGATGACCTGCTCTGCTGCCTTGCAGGTGTACTTGGGAGAGTAAAAGGCTAATGGAGGGTACTCTGAATTAGAACAACCCCACTGCCTTGTGGGTGAGATTTTTTAGTCAAAGGCTAGCAAAGCCAACCGTAAACAAACCGACGGAAGACAACAGAAAACCACCGTCGTTATTTCTTTGTACAATCATGAATCGCCCAGACTGCTTAAGAGAATGGCTTGGCAGAAGGTCAATAACAGGAATGATAAATATCTGTCCAGGTCGAAAATTGTGGAGAGACATTATCATCTACGTCAGCAGGCTCGGTACTTGATGATGATGATAGGTTGATGTATACTTTATAATTCGTTTCTTGTCCATTTTGTCATAAAATATTTATATTATATATTCCTGGCATCAATTTATTATGTCTGTGTTGTCTGTTATCAGTTTTCTTTTATGTTTGTAATACATCCACTTTCTGTGGTTTTTTTTTAAATTGTCACTAGTCATTCTATTTATTTCTGTGTACATCATTCTTAAATCTTTTTTTTTCCCATAGTTTTGATTTCTAGACATGTTTGGCTGAGACAGTCTTCTTTTGCCTTTTTGCAGATTTGTGTGTATTTCATTATCTATTTTTTTTTGCACTGGTTAGTGTTCTTCGCTTGTCTTCTTTCTTCCATTTTGTTCAAGATGGCGGTAGTTTTTTTTTTCATTTTTGTTTTCTTGTTATTTTCCTTTTTGGGTAAGATGTGGCATGTTTTTTGTATGCCATTCTTTATGCAGTGCCATTTAGTTGTACTTTTTTTATTAGGATTTTCCCTTCTGTACTGCTCAATCCTTCCTGGTATGTGTTCAATACTTGTATTTTATAACTATCTTTAACATCTTTTTGATTTAAAGCTGTTATGTCTAGAGGTATTGTTGTGTTTCTTTTTAGTTTGACTTCCATTTTAATCATTACATTATTGTGATCTGAGTTAATATCTGCCCCTACATAGGTTTTGACTTTCTTGACGCTGTTACGGAACATATCTTTTATCGTTATGTAGAATGTTTGATTCGTCTTCTTATCTCCAGTGATATTTTGTTACATTTTGTTACATTTTGTTTCAGCTGATTAAAAAACAACAAAACTAATTTTCACTTCCATCACACCAACTGTTATATTTAACTGTAACAAGAGTTATATGCATTAAAACGGTAGCTCGCGATGCGTTAAGATGTTACTAAGCTAATTTAATACAGTTTTGTTTAACAGTACAAACATCATAATTAATATATTAATAAGAGTCATAGTAATAATAATAGTATAAACTTATCTACATGATATTTACATAAAATCGTATTGAGCATAATATGTTGGTAAGTTACATTGTGGGTGGAGGGAAATGGGTACATGTGGTACACGCGTCCTTTAGATTTCTGTTTTAGAAAAGTAACGGTAAAATATTGTTAGGTGGTGCTGCCAAATATTGTTAGATTTGTCTGATGATGACGAAATAGAAACATACCCTGTATACCACGTAGGTCGATCTTAAATATTGTTACGCTATATATAGATTATATATATATATTGAGCGAATATTTCCCAATAGAAACTGGGGTTAAACAAGGATGTATTTTATCGCCCTTGTTATTTGGAATTGTTATGGACTTCATAATGAAGAAATGCTGCACTGGTAATAAAGACATCGAATGGATACAAGGAGACCATTTGGAGGACCTCGACTTTGCTGATGACATAGTTCTCATCAGCAGCCAGATAAAAACGATGCAGGAAAACACAAATGAACTATCATCAATAGCCAGCAAAATTGGGCTTGAGATCAATCATGAAAAGACTAAAGTCATGAAAAGTTTAATTCCAACAGACGACAAAATATACATGGAAAACAAACCAGAAGAAGAGATCGATTACTTTACCTATCTTGGAAGTCACATTGATCGAGAAGGGGATACAAGCAAAGAAATTAGAATCAGAATAGCTAAAGCAGCAATGTCTTTCAGAAGCCTTGAAAAGTTGTGGAAGTCAAAACTCATCAGCACAAACACAAAACTTAGACTATTCAAATCAAATGCACTATCAACCCTTACGTATGCGTGTGAAAGCTGGAAAACAACAAGAGATATAGAAACAAAGTTGAACGCATTCGAAAATAAATGTCTAAGGAAAATACTTGGTATAGCGTGGAACGAATTCAAAACAAACGAGGAAATTAGAGAAATCGCCAATCAACCACTAATATCTTCAGTAATAAAGAAAAGGCAATGGTCATATGTTGGACATGTGATGAGAAGAGATCATAACCGAATAGCAAAGCAAGCCCTCATATGGGAAACAACAGGTAAGAGGAAAAGAGGAAGACCCAGAGAGACACTGAGAAGAACATTGATGAGAGAGGCAAGAGCAACAGGTGTGTTGTTCCCTCAACAGAGACAAATGGCGAGATTTGATAAAATATCTTTAAAAGAATTGAAAACTGCTAGAACAAAAATTCAGATAAGAGAAGGAGTATCTTGGTCTACGCCCTATGGTCCGGCTACGGCTCGAAAGGTCAATAGATAGATATAGATGCTGAAGTTTAGATAAAACATATGTTTCTAATCACCGCTGCATCAAATTTGTTCTGTCATGAACTTGGTCATATTCATTCGCGCTTGTTAACATGGCCGATTTTTAAGAGGCAATGTTTTTTTTTTTTCATTTTAATTCGGGAATGGGGCAGAATTTAAAACCGGAATGTATTAAAACCAGTGTAATCAGCGGGTGTGCATTATAATAATGCCAGGCATTGCGAACCACAATCTTGATCAATTCCATTTATCCATTGACGAGTTATTACGAATAATAATAAATGCGGGGAAATAACCGAAACATAGAACATTGAATATTATAAGCAATTTATGCTCCTTTCATAGAACACTTATAATCGCTTACTCTTGTATTGGCTCTTTGCGTTCCATTTCTGTCATTGCAAATCTTCATGAACCTAGAATATAATTTTCTAAATTTTCTGCCAAATGTGAATGGCATACTGAATATAATATTTTTTTAAATATAATAAATTGTAGATCTCTCAGAGTCTTTTCTCTTCTTCACATGTCCACAAGTATTTGATTTTGTTGATTTAGTTTAGTTTATCAACATATCATCTTCATTGTACAATAGACCACATCCATAGTGCGCAGATTCCCTCCTCGTCATGTTCCCCACATGACGCGCGCCCGAAACAAAAAACTGAAGGGCAGCACTAAAGATTGCTTTAGCTCAGATTTATGACATTCTTAGCATCGGCGAAGACCTTTATCTCAATCTCCTTAGTTGTTACGTACGACATGTGTAGCGGGTGACAAGAACTCTATTCTTTTCTTCCCTGACTGTGACCAGGACCCCGGTAGCCATAGAATGAATGTGTTTATTTGATTGTTGACCATAATCGTGAGCAAATAGGAAGTTGTGCTTTATTAAACTTACAGTGTAAAATACGAAAAGTGAATCGTAATTGAGAAGAAATCGTTTTTAAGGTGAATGGGTTAATACAAAACGATAGGTTTTTTTACGAAAGCACAGTAGAAAAATGCACATTGCAGCCAATGAAGTCAGTTTGGATAAACAACCTTGAATTTGTATGAGCCATTGTTCCTTATTTCTAGCGCTGAAGTAACGTGGTCTACTCGTCCGTGCTGTCTTTCTCAAGAGATGACGAAGCGCGTGCACTCTGTTGGTTTAGTAGCCTGCTGTGTGTGTACATATCAAGCTCGACTAATGAGTCGTCATGCTACTAGTTCGATGGTGTGTTCCAAATTCTTGCAGTCACGAAACAACATACTCAGCCTTGCTGATCTGCTCTGATAGGCAATCTGGTGAACGTCTTCAAATTTCACATTAGTTTTTGTCTACCATCTCCACTACAGGTTATGTACTTGAGGTCATATTTGTCCATAAATAAAGTGTAAGAAACTCTTTTACAAGAAGACACTGTGTGGGAAGTGGTTAATTAAAAAAAAAAATACCCCTCAGATCAGAACAGACTAGGTTATCTAATAAAAGAGAAACAAACGAAGCTGATAACATTAGAGAGTCAAGTTAGATTTAAACACTGACTGTGAAGAGTAAGAATGGGCAACGCAAGTATAACCAGTGTGACTCACTTGCTACCAAACCTAGAATATCCTCATTAATTCAGCTTCACATTTGTTTGATGTATCATCATTAATGACATTAAAAGGGAACAATGAAATGTCTGTTTCGGGAGCAAGTGGGACTGTCTTGTATGGTGGTGAGTGTGTGTGTGTGTTTGGGTGGGGGGAGGGTATTGGGGACTCGCAAATGGAAATAAAATGCTTATAATGAAGTGCAAAAAGTGAAGACTCGATGATGAAGAGGACAGAGCTATTAAAATAGGAGAGGGTGTGTAAGACCTTATAGATCCATTCTCTCCCGGATTCCATGAGCCAAAGACCTGAACCCATACTATTATAGAAGAGAATAAATATGAAAGAATCGCAACTTCAGTGTGATCTATAGAGCATCCGGTGTTCGTGCTCGCATTGTTTCGAACATCGGCCCAATTTCTAGGAATGTGGTCAGAACTACTCCAGTGCCGTATTTCTTTTCCAGAAAAATATCTGGTATTCGCCTAAAAGACTGACTAACCTACAAATCGTCGATTGGGGGAAATAAAAGTAGACCAATCAAACAGACCATAACTAGTACACGTAAGTATTAGACTTACGTAGTCGTACGTTATCAGCATTCCATAATTTACCATCGGACATATCTTCTATAGCCACTGAACTCACCTTTGTTACCTACAAACTCAGTAGATTTACTTGTCATGTCAATTTCATCCATAATTGCTTACGATTGAAGATTCATCCACATGGGCACCATTCTAAATTCATCCCTTTTGTCAACAACCCGAACGCTAGTGAGATACGGACATTTCATAATATGGTTGGTTTCCATACATTTTCGCATCAAGTTTCGAGTTGATAATATCGTTGGTTTCAATCGCATGAGGCTGGTAGGTTTCTGTGCAATCCATTTTTGACAAAAGAAACAAGAAAAAAGTTATTAAATGTTATATAGTGCCAGCCTTAACATATGGATGTTAATCATGGACGATAGGACAAAAAAAAAAAAACAAGAAAATCGCTGACGGCTGTAGAAATGTTGTTTTACAGAAGAATGTTGAGAAAAACATGGACAGCTAAGAAGAGTAATGAAAACGTTCTGAAAGAGGCCAAAGCAAAAAGAAAGCTAATTTCCAATATTAGGAAGGAACAATCATCATTTTTTGGCCATGTAATGAGAAGAGAACAACTGGAATATATTGTAACAACTGGAAAAATTGAGGGACGAAGAGATAGAGGGAAGCAAAGAGAAAAGATACCTGGTAGCTTAAGAGAATGTCTTGACAGAGATCGACAGCAGAAATGAAAAATAACTGTCGAGATCAAAAGTTGTGGAGAGACATGCTCACCTATGCAAGCAGGCATGGTACCTGATAATGATGTGCTCAGCACCGACTTTATCTTATTCCCTAACGGACAATTCGTTATCAAAGATGGTTTCACGTGTGTGTCCCGCAATATCAATCGTGCGATCATAGGCCAACGATGTCACATGACCTATATTGGCGAGTCTGGGATGCATATAGCAGAAAGATTTTGTTAACATCTTCATTCCGAAGTTTAACAAAATGTTGACACTCCAGTGGCGTCCCATTTCAGTTCTTCAAACCGACAAGGGCAAAAATGAAATTCATATCACAGGTATTGTCCTTCTCCACTCTAGCGACCGCAGTTGTTCGCCTTGGAGAATCGTCATACAGTCCAACTGCGTTCGCTGATCTCACGAGGCATGAATGTATCACACTCAAACACATAGTTTCCCTGTAGCTGCTCCTTTACTTTTGCATATTCTACACTTTTGCTTATGTTTGAGCACATTGGTATATGCACATGCTACGCCAATCACAGTTGTTTCCAATTTCTCTTGTATCTGGGCTGCTTACCTTTGTGGAAAGTGATACCCTTTCCACTGCACTACACCTTACCCTTTACATATATATATATGGGGATATATGGGTTTGTGTATATATATATGTGTATGTGTGTGTCTATGTTTGTGTCTATGTTTGTGTCTACGTGTAGATACTTATAGACACTACCGGTGGCGCTATAGCTGAGGTACCTTATGCAAACCCCCCCCCCCCCCAACATATTTTTAGAACCCTTCTACCTGTGTTTTGATCCTCCCAACTGTTCAACTAAACCGGATATCTAACGCGGACTTTGCTCTTGTTCATTTTCCTTTTGGCTACATCACTGTACGCATTTATTATTATTTATATTTCTCATTCTAGTTAGAAATTATTTTGTTTTAGATACTGCATTATTAATTAGCTATGTACCTTTGTTTTCTTACATTTCTATTTGTGTGCTGTTTGTTCCTGCCGAAGGTCTATTGAGCCGAAACGTCGTTCAATTGTGTTTTCCATTAATTACGTAAAGCTTTAACCGTACCATTATTTACTGGGTTTTTTTTTCCATTTCTCGTTTACAATCAACTGCAGCTTTGCAATTGTATGCCTTTCTTTGCCTTGACATGACCCCTTTATGTGTAGACTCTTTTTTTTGTATTGAGAAAATGAGCTGTTTAAAGACAACTACGTTGCGTAATACAACATACATCTCAACATAGCAACTATAGATTAATTGAAAGCGTAAAATATTGCAGTGTGAAACTTGTTAATAATTATGGAATACTTTGTCGGTAACCGGGTAATATCATAATAATGTGGCAATAAAAAGTAAAAAGTAAAGTACCCCGGTCATGCCAAGTGGCGTATAGGGAATATGGTGTTAGTGACCATAAATTTTACAGACCTTCAGGATATGATTTTTGGAGTAATGTGATCGGTATTACGCCCGTGCCGCTTTACTTTACCAAAAAAAACAATCCGGTATACTTTTAAGGCTGGTGAACCCGGAAGCCGTTGGTTGGGATCGAACCCTACCTCTCGGCAGTAACTGGATAATATCACAATAATGTGGCAACAACTGGATAATACCATAATAGTGTCTAGTTATGTCAAAGTTTAGTAAAAACAAACGATGGACATATAAGTAAGTTCGAAATAGCAACACAAACATAATGTGTGGTGCACAATGACCGTTGCTAGGTAACGTGTACACGAACAGAACAACATCAAACAGGATTACCGTAAACAAATAATTCAAATGATGAAATAGCGCTTGTTAATTATACACTAAAGATATAACTGAATCAAATAATTATTGAGGAATGGTAACGTTTAATGTGTTCAAATATAGATAAATGAATATATTAGAAAAGTGAAGTTCAATCCATCTTTGAAAATAATCACGTACATAATTAAGTACACTCAAACGCAGAAACTATGGGGATAATTAGACCTATATTACCACAAGAGAACCATCCGCTCAGTTATGATGAAGCCAAATCCATCATCAAAGGTCAGTTCCATGAAAAATGGAAACGAAAACACCCATAGCATAACGAGAGTGACGGATACCACCAACTATCAAGGAGGGATCAAATCATCATACTTCGCCTACGCACTGGCCACAATAAAATGAGAAATCACATGTTCACCAATTTCAAAATAGGTACAACCAGCCTATGCCACTGCACACTAGACAATATGACTACAAAACATGTTCTACAGGATTGCCCCAGTACACAGACTTGAGAAGAGCAATGTGGTCCACACCCACCTCCCTGGAAGAGAAACTATATGGGGCAATCGATTCACTTAAACAGACAGCTGACTTCATGAGAGTGTCAGGAATCCTACTCTGATTGAGTCTTGATCGCAGAGAGAGAGAGAGAGAGAGACATATATTAAAAGATGTTGTAAACGTTATAGTCCTGTTGGCAAGCAAGAACAAGTTCTAGAATATACGTACCCGAGATGCATATTTGACAGATAATGGGCATGCCTGTATGACACTAGTTTCATAGTTAACCAATACTTGTTATTCGTCTCTACAGTTTTTATTGTTTACTCCTGCTTGATTGAAATTACTGGAACATCACTATTGTAAATCTATAAACTATTTGTCCTCATATACAACTATTTAGCGACATCATTGTCATCTTTTAATTAATTAATTATGAGTACATAGATGACAGTTCGTTTGAAGGCTGCCAGTCAACTCATTCGATGACATTGCCACGCCCTGCCAGCAGTTTCTAATAAATTTATTTTAAATAATGTGAACGATTTATTGTAAAAGCGGAGAGAGAGAGAAAAAGAGAAATAGAAAGAGAGAGAAAGAGAAATGGTTGGTTTTCAAATTAGTTACAATATTTCTAAAGAAAATGAAACCAACATCTCTCTCTCTCTCTCTCTCTCTCTCTCTCTCTCTCTCTCTCTCTCTGCGATCAGGACTCAATCAGAGTAGGATTCCAGACTCTCACATGAAGTCAGCTGTCAGGTTAAGTGTGTTGATACCCCCACTAGAAGAACATCACAATTAGAGTCTGCCAGATCCACTCTGATTGAACACCTGTTAAAACGTTGCACTGTGTTCTGCGCCAGTGGCCCAGTGCATCCGATTTCAGCCAACATTTTATTCAGGTTTGCATTCCTTAGCCTTTGATCGTCCCCAATCTTCCCGCAAGGCAGCAGATGATCTTTTATGTAGGGGGATTCTGCCCTTAGATGGTCGGCCCTCCCAGGTTTACGAGCACCATCTGCCCGAGTCACTAGAGGGGACTAACACAGACATGCACACACAAAGATAGGAGATGTGACCAACACAGACTTGCACACAGCGATACGAGGCATGACTAACACTGACCAACATCTATAGTTTTATCTCCGTTGATCAATACATAAAGAAACAACAAATAAAATGATTTGGCCACGTGGTAAGACAGAAATATAAAACACAAAAAAACTCCACAACGGGCCTTCAATAAAGTCTATGAGAAGATCTGACACAAGGATCGACCAGGAACAAGATGGAAACGTAACACCAGGAGAGATCACTAGAAGAGCAACAGATTTAAAACTATATCTCCCCTCGACACTGACAATCACATGAATAAGGAAAGAAAAATACGTTATAAGTTATGCTTAAGATTGATGGGAAAGGGGGGCAGAGTTATTCTTTAAAGCTGGCAATACAATGTAAGCTTCATGCCCTCTTAGTCATGTGATGTTTTGGTCCGAGTTTTAATATTGCCACCCCCCCCTTCCAATTCTTCCCACCCTTTTCCAACCACAATTATCCATATATAAGCAACTTAAAGAAAAACTATAGTTGTAATCGAACTCATCCGCATTCACCGGATTAACAAAAAACCGGTTTCAAATCCACTCATCTGGTATTGATATAAATTAGATTAACTGCTAAAGAAATGTGCAGGTCGCATGTAACATCCAATTACTTGACACGTCAATTAATTGAACGCCAAGACTTGTATGTCAATAACAACAGTGTACTTAGATGTATCCTTCTCAGCGTGATACTAACAGAATTGAAACTATTTGGTCTGTGTAGTAAACGAATGACACGATTAATTAAGGTCTGCATAGCGTTTGCGTGTCACGTATCTTGGAAAGCTGGTACAACAACAAGGACAGCCAAAGTAGACGAAATAGTGGCAATTAGAAAGAAGACAAAGAGAACTCTGTCTGCAATCTGAGCTAGATGCCTCCAGTCCTGCATGTCCCCGTACTCTAACTCTTCATTCTCGTGTCTCTCCAGAAGCTTGACAAGACTCAGAAGAGCACCATCGTACGGTACTCTAGACTTCCGTGGCTTCTTAGACGGAAGAGTTCCACTTCGGACTTTAGCGTCATGGCCAGTAGAACGTACATGCGTTCTATTATTTCTATTGCTTATCCGTGGTACATTGGCGTTAACTATATCAGTGGCGTTTCCTATCCTTGATAATACTTGTGAGGTTGCCGGCGTACCGCTTGAGATTGGGGTAGTTTCTGTCACAATCGTGGTTGGTGTCGCCGCTGAGCATGTGGGGTTCTCAGAATCCACAACGCCGTTTTCTAATTGAAGCTCATCCCTTAGTTCCTGAACCAGGCTGTTTAAAGTAACCTTCAGAGATAGATTCCTCATCATGCAGTTGCCACCTTTATTTGGTCGGTTACCGCTGTAGTGTAGCGAGTCGCCTGTCTGGTAGCGGGAAGACTGTTTGGTATTTTTAGCTCCAAGAAAGATTCTCCTGAGCCATGGCGGAACTTGATGTTTGTGGGGAGCTCGATGGTGAAGGTTGAGGACGAATACAGTCATGATGACCGACACAGAGGTCAAGGCCATGACGATGGTTAGATAGATGCCTGTGGAAGAAAATTATAATTTTTTAGAAATTTAACATCATTGACGTAGAAGAATAAATGTGGACCAGGTAGGCACAAACAGGGAGAGAGTGGAGTGAGTGAATGAGTGGGTCAGTGAGGGGGTCAGTGAGGGGTCAGTGAGTGAGTGAGTGGGTCAGTGAGGGGGTCAGTGAGGGGGTCAGTGAGGGGGTCAGTGAGGGGTCAGTGAGTGAGTGAGTGAGTGAGTGGGTCAGAGAGGGGGTCAGTGAGGGGGTCAGTGAGGGGGTCAGTGAGGGGGTCAGTGAGGGGGTCAGTGAGGGGGTCAGTGAGGGGGTCAGTGAGGGGGTCAGTGAGGGGGTCAGTGAGTGAGTGAGTGAGTGGGTCAGTGAGGGGGTCAGTGAGGGGGTCAGTGAGTGAGTGAGTGAGTGATTGAGTGAGTGAGTGGTTAAATGAGTGGATCAGTGAGTGAGTGAGTGAGTGAGTGAGTGAGTGAGTGAGTCGATCAGTGAGTGAGTGAGTGAGTGAATGAGTGAGTCAGTGAGGGGGTCAGTGAGGGGGTCAGTGAGGGGGTCAGTGAGGGGGTCAGTGAGTGAGTGAGTGAGTGAGTGAGTGAGTGAGTGGGTCAGTGAGGGGGTCAGTGAGGGGGTCAGTGAGTGAGTGAGTGAGTGAGTGAGTGGGTCAGTGAGGTGGTCAGTGAGTGAGTGAGTGAGTGGGTCAGTGAGTGAGTGAGTGAGTGATTGAGTGAGTGAGTGGTTAAATGAGTGGATCAGTGAGTGAGTGAGTGAGTGAGTGAGTCGATCAGTGAGTGAGTGAGTGGGTAAATGAGTGGATCAGTGAGTGAGTGAGTGAGTGGATCAGTGAGTGTGTGGATCAGTGAGTGAGTGAGTGAGTGAGTGGATAAATGAGTGGATCAGTGAGTGAGTGGATCAGTGAGTGAGTGAGTGAGTGAGTGAGTGATCGAGTGAGTGAGTGAATGAGTGGGTCAGTGAGTGAGTAAGTGAGTGAGTGAGTGAGTGAATGAGTGAGTGGGTGAGTGAGTGAGTGAGTGAGTGAGTGAGTGAGTGAGTGAGTGGGTGAGTGTGTGAGTGAGTGGGTGAGTGTGTGAGTGAGTGAGTGAGTGAGTGAGTGGGTCAGTGAGTGGGTTAGTGAGTTGGTTAGTGAGTGGGTTAGTGAGTGAGTGAGTGAGTGAGTGAGTGAGTGAGTGAGTGAGTGAGTGAGTGAGTGAGTGAGTGAGTGAGTGGGTCAGTGAGTGGGTCAGTGAGTGGGTCAGTGAGTGGGTCAGTGAGTTGGTTAGTGAGTGGGTTAGTGAGTAAGTAATGTAGGTACTGGCATTTTATAGTTTGGTATACATTTAAAACACCAACGTTTTTATAAGCGAATTCAATTGATGCGCTTTTGCATAATTAATTCCACATTACTTTTTGAGATATTGATTTATACAGCAATAGTGTAAGAAATAAAATAAAAAAATTAACCACATCACTATTTTTTTTTTATCAAATAGTGTAATGTTAATGAATGTATTGATTAATATTTCACGCCTAAAGTCATCATCTAGTGTCTTTTGTAGAACCTTACTCTCACCACTGTCCTGAAGGAATATCTTGTCTTTAGTCAGATGTCCCACTTCATTTGTCGCCAAGTGCAAGGTCTCTTTGATGTATTGAAAACTTCTTCTTGATCAACCCTTTGCCTCGTTTCCTTGGAACCATATCTCCCATCCTTGATCGCCGTGCTTTCTATTTTTCCTTTGATTGTATTTTAAAAATTTCCTCCTTAAAAAAATTGTTTTTATGCCGGTTCTCTTCAATATTATGATCTTTCAATATGTCTTGAAAATCGATTCCTTCGGGAAAAAAAATGCTACTGAAAAATCATTAAGGTAACTTGTATTATCATGAAAAAGGTTTAAACATTTAAAAAAAACTGGCATATAAACAGCATTCTACACAAGAAATTAAAATACCATGGCCAACTCAAAATACAGTGTGTTGGAAAGAACAATAATGGAAAGCGTGGTTCCTAGACGACGCATCAGGGGCAGACTAAGAAAAAGGTGGATTCAAGACATCAATGAGACATTGAAAATGACAACAGAAGAAGGGGGGAAACCTGGAAAGAGACATAAATTATTTTAGACATGCTGTGGTAAATTCAATTTTCTGCAAAGGACATGCGACCTGATGATGATGAATATGTCGTCATTTCTTTGTTTCATTATACAAAGTTTAATAAAAACAAAATATACAACAAGTATAGAAGGAGTTAACTATTGAATATATGATGTATGCACTGCATGTTAACATTATCACTTTCACAATTATGTGTACACTTGTTAAAGTATACTCGACACACTTTGTGGTGTATTGAAAATATGGTGTTCATTTCTCCATAATTATCTGCTTATTTATGGTCAGTATCATGTCAAACCGAACGCATTTTCATGGCTCTCATTAATCATGCACCACAACCACATTCATTATGAATCTATATTTCATCAGTCAGCTTATATTGTTAACTTTATCAATCATCAGTCAGCTTATATTGTTAACTTTATCAATCATCAGTCAGCGTATATTGTTAACCTTATCAATCATCAGTAGCTTATTTAAATTATCTCACCTTTCATCAGACAGCTGGTATTATTAATCTTTACATTCATTAGTCAGATTTGTATTTGTTATGGTATCTTTCAACATTCATCTCGTATTATGAATTGTATTGTTCATAATTCAATTTTTGTAATATAAACTACACTTTTAATCATTCATATTTTATTATGAATCTTATTATTTCGTCAATCAACTTGCAATATTAATCGTATCTTTAATCATCGAGTTCGTATTATGACTTATTATTTCATCAATCGTGAGGTATTATTAATCACCTCTTTAATCTGTTATCTTGCTCATTAATAGACGTGCCAGTGTTATTATGTTTCCTTCTTTTACCACTAATTCGGTTTGGCGTTCCCTCTTTAATCAATCATCTCGTAATATCAGCCTCCTCTGTTAACATTGCCTCCGTGTTACCAGTGCCATCTTTTATCAGTCATCCACTCTAAGATTCCATGACAACATTATACAACCACCAAGCCTCCATCATAATTACGAATCCTTGCTAGCATCGATTCCCAACGTTTAAGAGCCAGCCTGCGCTACACGGAAGGCATAATTTTCAGAGATTAGCAAGCTTTTCAAGACGAGTTATTTTTCTTCGGACCGAAAAATAGACAGGATCGGAAGAACACTGCATGTCAATCTAACGCCGATTTTCTCCCATTCCCCCTCCCCTACAAAAAACCCCCACCTCAAGTTCAATGGCAAGTTCGAAACAATATATATATATATATATATATATATATATATATATAGAGAGAGAGAGAGAGAGCGTTCTGCTTTTATAACTTTGGAACTTCTGGAATCATTCCATTACTTGCCGTCATTAAGTGTCGCATGTATTTATAGGACTGTCGATAGAATTGTACTATAACTGTCTCTATCTACTGTACAATACTTAAATCTCAACTTCTGTTTTTTCATAAAGCCAATGGAAACAAATAATACACAAATTAGTTATTCTCCAGTCTGATATCCATAAAAAAGCAAACACAATCAACTGCTGTACATTTTATATTTTTAATTCACCTTTGGGTTATCAGCCTTGCAGTAGATAAACGTTTATAAAACCATTTTATGTGACAACCAGACTATCACTCATAATTACTGTACCCAAGATCGTTCCATTTTGATACCTTCTCTCCACGCCAAACGTTAGATGGAAGAAAATGCAGCAACGAAAGAAAGTCCTTGAGAAGACCAGGAAAATAGTAGCTAATACGTCTGTGCTTAAGAGCGATCACGTGTTCTTGTTTGATTGTTAGTTGCATACCCAGTACAAACGGCAATGACTAGCCTTGTCCGCAGTTTCTCCAGAATCGATCAAAGGGACACTAAAGCTGATTTACTGGGACGGCTACAAGCATTTATTTCTAATTTGGGCTCTGATATGAGAAATGAGAATATTGTGATGACAAATCAACCTTTATAACCCCTGCACATGGGGAAGGAATAAGTGGAAGAAACACTTTCATATCAAGTACAGTGTTGTAGAAAATTTCCCCCGGATAATATAGATACATGTAATATGGGTCCACTGAACGAACAGGACATAATGTAATTACACCTAAAGTAACTAAAGTCTAAATTATTTGGGTTTATTTAACATGCTCCCGTGTGTTACCGGGGCCTCATTATGTGGGAAGTAAAGAATAGTGACACTGTGACCTTCCAGGCATGTCGTAAGAGGCGACTAAGGAGGTTGATCGATGGCTTGGCAAGCTGTCATTGTAAAAAACATTGTTATGGAAACAGAACCATACATTTTAGAAGCTGTGATCTCTGCAATATGTGCCACTTTGGCACGCAAGTTTTCTGTTTTTGAGATTGTAGTTCTGCCCTATGTGCCGTCTTCGCCTCGAAAGGACTATAGATAGATAGAGATTTAACATGGGATATACTTCCTATTATTACAACTCTATCATTTGTATTACTATTTTTCGCAGACTTTCAGATTTATATTATTTCTATAATTTAGGCAGGGGGCCTGGGTAGTCTAGTTGGGAAAAAAACCCGACTGGACTACCGACATACGGACAACCCATGTTCGATTCCCGCTGGGAGCAGTGTGAATTGTACTCGTGGGTGGAAAAAAAAAAGACCCCCACGGTGACCCAGCCGTTGGCAGAAATGGGTACCAGGGTATTATCCTGGGAAGGTGAGGAATGTCGCCTCGCATCTGAGTTTCGATGCTTGAGGCGACACTATCCAGAAATCTCCGAACATTTCTGGATAGGCGACCGAGCACATATGGGTGGAAACTCGCGTGCTAAGACGCCGGTTCAAGTCTCGTGCTTTACCTTTACCTTTACCTTTCTATAATTTATGCAAAGAAATTAAAATTATGAGCTTTCTTTGAAAAAAAGAAACACTCATTTATGAAGGAGATATCTTTAGACAAGAACACGTATGTGACAACTTCTAACATTAATTAACTGAAAGAATTTAACTAAGAAGCACGATAGATTCTAAATACGGTATTCTCACTAGTTTGCTGATTTGTTTTGAGCGTTGTCAAAATTGGTTAGCTTTGTGTCACATTTCGTTTCCACTAGTAGCATTGAAGTTTAGTTTATGAAGCACTTTTCATTAATCGGTGTGTGTTTGCACTTGTTCGTGTACAAAGGATCAACACTGTGGAACTCGACAGCTTTCATTGCTACTTGCATTTTTTTCCTGATCTCACATGAATATCCCGACACAGCGCGCCACCTCGCACCAACAATATAATCAAATGATAGTGGGTATAGGTCAAAACATAAATATCATTATCATGTGCCACTATGCAACGAAAAGTTGGCCACCATAAAACGTCATTCAACCCTGGCTCTCGCACTCAAGTGTACACTCCCTGACTGATTCTCTAGTCCACCTCTGGACGTTGTCCGTTCATTTGAATTTTTGTCTTTGTTTCTTGTTCCCTGTACTTTTTTCTTCTACTATATATCTTTGAATATTTTATTGTGTTTTTCTATATGCCCAAAGTATCTATAGTCCGTTCAGAAATTCATAAACACACCTGAATTAGTTTTGCGTGATAACCGCTTGTTATCTTGGTTTCAAAATTTGCATGCAATCTTAGAATATTGATGACACAAAGATTTTGGTATTTTTTATTCCACAAACACAAAAGATTTTGCACTTCAGCGAATTCCTTTGATCTTTTATGACGATATCACACACGTTGATTCAAATTTTAGAGTTTACAGTAATCGTGTTAAATTTTCCAGTTTACTGCAATTTTTGTCAGAGGCGTATCTACATAGTGCTTAATTGTGGGTGTTGTTCGTTATGTGTATTTGCAAACATGAATTCAATTGGTTACAATTAGTCTTGTCCTTCGGTCACCATTAGACCCCAGGACGTCCTAACTGCAGCTGGAATTGAATTCATCTTAATTTTAATCATTCCGAATCTGACAATTCCAAGAGGTTGATAATCATTACTAGCTGGACAAATAGTAATCCATCTCGTTTCCAGTACTCATCTTCCACCCGCAGCACATGTTCAACACACTTCTTCCAGAACGGAATGTCTATTTTTGAGAGAGACTCGCGTGTCAGAGCTTCAACATCACACATTTTAAACGTCCTGTTCTGTTCTGCAACTTGTCCTTTGACGTGAGCCCAGACAAGTTCGATTGGATTAAGGTGCGCATGATATGCAGGGAGTCAAAGAGAGGTGTGGCCGTATTTCTCAATGATTTTGTCAACATGGTACACCTTTTTCTTATTCGTATTCTTCACAAGTTGTAACAATTCGGGTTTTAAATATGTGTCGTCAAATTTGACATTTTCATTCGCAAGCCATGTCCTAATTTGCTCTTTTGTATTTGATGCAGTAGGCACTTTGTCTTCCTCTGATACGACATTGTGGTATGATGCATTATCCATGACTATGCATGAAGGTCTCTCCAGGATTGGTAAAAGATCGTTCTCCAACCAGTGCCTGAAAATGTTTCCATTCATTTCAGTATGGTAGTCCCTACCGTCGGTACTTTTTGATTGGAAAATAAGTCCCGCATCATGGACAAGGCCGTTTTCAGTGCTTCCAGCATGCGTTAATATAATGCGCTGGCCTTTGCTGTTCGGAATTGTTTTTTTTTTTAGTTTGCCATTTACTGACTGCCATTCTTTAGCATAGGTGTGGTGTGCGTTGACCCATGATTCGTCAAAATATACAATATCATATCTTTCACTCCGCCGCTAACAGATCTGTCTCAGGTATTTGCTTCGAGCAATGACCAAGTGTGGTTTTTCACAAATAATATTCTTGCCCCTAACAGTTTTTCTGAAAGTGAAGCCGGCTCCTCGCACAATCTTCCATAGAGTACTTTTAGAAATGTCAATATTGCAGTCTGCATGCAATTTTAATTTCAAATTCCTGAGAGTAACAAGTACATTATTAGCAAACATTTTCAATATCTCACGTTTTATGACATCCATGTCAAAGCTGTCGACTTTCCTTTTCCTTCCTTGATTGACATGAGTGCACTCTGAGTCTTGTTTAATGCAACGAGAAAATGACGATCTATTAAGACCAAGCGCGAGTTGCGTTCGTCTCTCTGGGTCATGAATATCACAATATAAATGCTCTATCTTGGATTCCCTAAGGAAGTGCTGATATAGTAAAAAAGTAACCTTTTGCATAGTTATAAATTTGCATTTCAAACTCATTGTAATTTAGATATAGATGTTGGTATTTAAAGTCAACAAATTGTCTACTGAGTCTTCACAAAATTAATAAAGATACGCCTTCCCTTCTGTAATTAATGCCAAGGCCGTGGTGCATCATGTCGTTCAATAACAATTCATTTTTGTGCACGGGATTTTCCTGAAGTTAGTGTTTCTGCAATAGTCAAACTATTTTACGTGAACGACCGCACCAAATTATTGTATATATCCTAAACTGGTGTCAAATTCGAACAGGGTGAATTTAATATAGCCTAAAGAAGAAAACTTTTAGACTAGATCAAATTTTTCAGAGCAAAAAATATTTCTATAACGTCATCAATATTCTAAGATTGCATGCAAATTTTGAAACCAAAATAACAAGCGGTTATCACGCAAAACTAATTCAGGTGTGATTATGAATTTCTGAACGGACTATAGTTCAGAAGTTAGTGAACTGGACTATAAAGGACAAGCAGCCGGGTTCGATCCTGATTGACGGCTTCCAGGATCACCCAGCCTTAAATGGGTACCGGATTTTTTCTGGGAAAGTAAAGCGGCACGGACGTAATACTGACGACATTACCCCAAAAATTATGTGCCGAGGGTGTGTAAAAATTATGGCCACTAACATCACATTTCCTGTACGCCACTTGGCGTAACGGGGATCTTTACTTACTTTACATAGTGTCTTAGTTCATGACATTACTATTTTCTTTTTAAACGAGCATTTATGAAACATATTTACAGTTCAATTATTTTTACTCGACAATATGACTTTGCTTTAAAAAAACCACTGGGAAATACTATTCGTGCAGTCTCGTCCTATAAATGTTTGTCTGCAACACAAGTATTCAGTCCTACTGGGAGATACTTGCCTTGATAGGAAAATATGAAATACAATTTATTCCCGAGCTCTGATCGTAACCCTCTCTGCTATAGTCATGTGAATACCTCGCGATAGACATTGTCCATTATAGCTAATTTTTGGTTAGCTGAGTGGCAGTGTTCCCTAGCGTTTGGCTTCTAGTGGCAAGGCGCAGTACCAGGGAGTACGGGTTTGATCCTGCTTCGGACCATATTGTTCTTATTTTCTGTTGTTGTTTATTTGTCATTTTTTCTGAGCACTGTAATACATACCTTTTCCTCCTAAGATTCCCTGAATTATCGCCTCGGAAGTTTCCCTCTATAATAATATTTATTTATTATTATTTGTCTCAAGTAGCCAGGTTGTTGACCGGGTGATCGACACATTCTAATAATGATGAATAAAGTGCTTTCACTGACAAGACAAACGCTAATCAATGCTCAACACAGAGAGACTTTGCCACCCCAGTCTGAGTCATTAGAACTAAGTGATTATCCCAGACCGAGACATCAAACAAAAGACTCATTATGTTAATGAGAAAGGTGCCCTTAAGAACCAAAACTATTATTATACTAGTGAACAACATGGCGTACGTGAACGTTTTCATAAAATATCGAGTGTTAGGGCAAACAAACATTTTTAAAAATGAAATGAGTAGAAAAAGGTAATAGATTTGAGATATATGTTTCACCACCTGTGACATCTATTAGTGCATCAACGTATGTGAACGTGTAGTTAATACATTGATTATGTTAACCTTGAATTTAGTTTATATTGTGTGGATTGTATTGCCTGCGCCGTATATTTTTTTTTCGTTTGTCAGCTTTTACCTCTGACGAAGTCCCTAGAGACTAGGAACTGAATTTTTGCGTGTTAATCCATTTTTCCTAGGCAGCATTGTACACAGTGGTACCTCGCCGCACAGGCAGATAACTCCGACTTCGGAGGTACTCATATTTTTTCCGTCGATGTGTAATTGACGTATCAAGCCGGGTTCGTCCCTGAGACCACAGGTGGTTGCCGCAGAGAGCAATCATAAATAAAAATCCCAAACGGTGCAGCCGGGATTTGAACCCACGATCTCTCTTGCCTCAAGGCCGGCGTCTTGCTTCGAGACCAACCAGTCCCACTGAATCAGACCAACCACTATATATATATATATAGGGCATGTTAAATATCACGGAGGAGGCTCAGAGCACAGTGAATTGTAAAAGATAGCGTGAAGCGATAATTATTTAATTAGAGCGTGAAGCATAATTGTTCCCTGCTCGTGTCATCGTGATCCTATTGTTACCCATATGCTCTTGTAAAGCCCTCTTGAACGACATCTCTTTCAATGCGTTCATTGCCAAAGCTGTTTCTAGCATGTTCTAAACTCGTTAATCATTAATTACAATTTCTTTTCCTTTCTATATGTGTATATACGGATCTGTATGCTGATTATGATCTTGTCTTAATTAAGATATGATTGCAAACCAAATTCTATTCATTATGCTTTGCTTCATTTATTATTTATTTTGGAATAACTTTGCTTGTAAGATTATTTTGTATTTATTTTGAACTAAAAGTTTTTTTTTATTTTTATCTAGAACTTGTGCTGAAGTGTCAATTACCAGCCTTTATCACAACAGGGTCTAGGCAAAGAAATTCACATAAATGCATCAACATGCAAAGCTGCAGTTAAGCTAATGTTGAAGGCCTTTGTGCCGAAACATTATGGCTCTATAATGCCCCTATGCCACTATGCCCCTATGGCTCTTTCTACTAATGATCGACGGAAGGCAACAGAAAACCACTGTCGTAACTTCTTTGTATAATCATGGCTCACACTATATACTCAAGCTATATACTCAAGCTATATACTCACGCTATATACTCAAGCTATATACTCACGCTATATACTCAAGCTATATACTCAAGCTATATACTCAAGCTATATACTCACGCTATATACTCACGCTATATACTCAAGCTATATACTCACGCTATATACTCAAGCTATATACTCACGCTATATACTCAAGCTATATTCTCACGCTACATACTCACGCGGTATGAGGATTCAACGGAAAAACCTCGTTCGGTAGGAGACATCATGTGCAACAGGTGATACCCGATCGTCATCAAGCTACTGTAAGCCAAATAAAGATAAAACAAACTCTAAAGATAGGTACTTGGAATGTGAGAACACTCATGCAGAAGGGTAAAATGGAAAACATCATACAAGAAATGAAAAGAATGGGTTTACATTTACTGGGACTTTGTGAAATGAGATACACCGGATCAGGGGAGATGTATTCTGATAACACATACAATGATCTATTCTAGAGGTACTGAAAAGCAAAGAGGAGTAGATATTATCTTGGATGCAAAAAGAGCAAGAACAGTGAAATAGACCAGGGGCAGATTTCAATAGTGATCATGTACCAGTTGTGGGAAAGCTTAGAGTAAAATTAAAAACAGCAAAACGAGCCACAGTTAACATCAAGTTAAATTTAGATTTACTAAAATCAGACAAGAGGCTGCAAGACATATATACAATCACAATTCAGAACCGATACAATGCAATAGAGAAGATACAAAACATTGATGAACAGTGGGAAATGTTAAAAGAGTCAATGCAACAAACATCAAAAGAGTTCATACCACCAGTAAGGACAAATTCAAGAAAGAAATGGATGACAGATGACATTTTGCAGCTAATGGATACAAGAAAAAGAAATAAAGAAAATAAAGATGAGTATAAGAGATTAAATAAAGAAATTGTAGTAAAATGCAATGAAGCAAAAGAAGCATGGCTAAAGGAGAGATGCAAAGATATTGAAATGCAACAAAAAGGAGATGCTACAGCTATATACAAACACATTGAGGAATTAACAGGAAGAAAAACGCAATCAAAAACTGGATGTTTAAGATCAAAGGAAGGAGAACTGTTGATTTAACAAGAAAGCATAAAGGGACGATGGACAGAATACATTAAAGATCTTTATAATGATGAACGGACAGAAGTAAATATTAAGGATAATGGAGAAGGATCAGAAATACTCAGAGAAGAAGTAGAATACACCTTGTTCAATATTCAAAGCCCTACCAAAGAAATCGGGTGCGATTGAATGCGATGATCATCGCACAATAAGCTTTATGAGTCACATGACTAAGATATTACTAAGAATCATCATGTAAAGAGTGCGAAACAAAATCAGTCCAGAAATTAGCGATGAATAGTGTGGTTTTGTTGGAGGTAAAGGAACGAGCAATGCCATATATATCATAAGATCTTTAGTAGAAAGAGCCATAGAGGTGAAAACAGATCTATAGTTTCATAGATTATACCAAAGCATTTGACAAAGTATAGTACCAAGAAATAATCAACATTTTAGAAAGCATAAACGTAGACAGCAGAGATCTAAGAATAATAAAGAACATGCACTGGCAACAAACAGTGGCCATAAGAACTGGAAACTAATTGGGAATGTTTCAACAAATAAAACAGGGTGTTAGACAAGGTTGTGTGCTGTCACCAGATTTGTTTAATATTTATAGTGAGATTTATTTAAGATCCATAAGGGGCATGCCTGGAATAACAATTGGAGGTCATAATATAAATAATCTAAGGTATGCTGATGATACAGTATTAATCGCTAAGAGTGAAAATGAGTTACAAGAAATGTTGGACATTATAGTGAAGGAAAGCAAAAATAAAGGACTCAGCCTTAATAGCAAAAAGACAGAGGTAATGGTAACAACAAAGAAAAAGACATCACCTCAGTGCAAAATAAAGACAAGTGGAACAATTTTAAAACAGGTAAATGAATTTCAATATTTGGGAACTTTGTTAACCTCAGACGGGAGAAGTACGAAAGAGGTGAGATGCAAAATGGCTCAGGCAAAAGCAGTTTTCCTGAAAATGAGTAAAATACTATGCAATCCATTTTTGACAATAGAAACAAGAAAAATAGTTCTTAAATGTTACGTAAAGCCAGTCTTAACATACGGATGCGAGTCGTGGACAATAGGACAACAGACAAGAAGATCACAGGAGTCTGTAGAAATGTGGTTTTATAGAAGAATATTGAGAATACCATGGACAGCTAAGAAGAGTAATGAAAATTTTCTGAAAGAGGTCAAAGCAAAAAGAGAGCTAATTTCCAATATTAGGAAGAAACAATCATCATTTTTTTACTCATGTAATGAGAAGGAACCTCTGGAATATATTGTAACAACTGGAAAAATTGAGGGACGAAGAGATAGAGGGAAGCAAAGAGAAAAAATAACAGACAGCTTAAGAGAATGGCTTGGCAGAAGGTCAACAACAGAAATGATAAATAGCTGCCGAGATCGAAAGTTGTGGAGAGACATGGTCACCTACGCCACTAGGCCCGGTACTTGATGATGATGATGCTATAGCATGAGTATATAGTGTGAAATTGGCATGGTTGTTTTGCGTCCTTTATTCTGAGTGTGGTCTTTTTTTATGATTAGTTTGGAATTAATTTTATGATTCGGACAGAAATAAGTGTCATAATATTGTAAATTAATCAAATGGTACCAAATTCAAATCGTTTAAATTGTGTTCCTTCTAATTAAAACTTGTCAAAATATAACCAGATTGAAGAGAAATCTCAGAACGCAGCAATTATATTATTAGGGCGTATTATTTGAACATGTCCCGTGTGTTACCGGGGCCTCATTATGTGGGAAGTAAAGAATAGTGACACTGTGACCTTCCAGGCATGTCGTAAGAGGTGACTAAGGAGGTTGATCGATGGTTTGACAAGATGTCATTGTAAAAAGCATTGTTATAGAAACAGAGCCATAGATTTTAGTAAGCAGTGATCTCTGCAATATGTGCCATTTTGGCACGCAAGGTTTCTGTTTTTGAGATTGTGGTTCTGCCCTATGTGCTGTCTTCGGCTCGAAAGGACAATAGATAGATATAGTGTGAGTATATAGTGTGAGTATACCGCGTGAGTATACCGCGTGAGTATACAGCGTGAGTATGCCACGTGAGTATACCGCGTGAGTATACAGCGTGAGTATACCGCGTGAGTATACAACGTGAGTATACCACGTGAGTATACCGCGTGAGTATACAGCGTGAGTGTACAGCGTGAGTATACCGCGTGAGTATACAGCGTGAGTATACCACGTGAGTATACCGCGTGAGTATACAGCGTGAGTATACCGCATGCATATTACCGCGTAAGTATACCTCGTGAGTATACCGCGTAAGTATACAGCGTGAGTATACCACGTGAGTATACCGCGTGAGTATACCGCGTTAGTATACAGCGTGAGTATACCATGTGAGTATACCGCGTGAGTATACCGCGTAAGTATACAGTGTGAGTATACCACGTGGTTATTACCGCGTGAGTATACCGCGTAAGTATACAGCGTGAGTATGCCCCGTGAGTATACCGCGTAAGTATACCACGTGAGCATGCCACGTGAGTATGCCACGTGAGTATACCGCGTGAGTATACCGCGTAAGTATACAGCGTGAGTATACCGCGTGAATATACCGCGTAAGTATACCACGTGAGTATACCGCGTGAGTATACCGCGTAAGTATACAGCGTGAGTATGCCACGTGAGTATACCACGTAAATATACCATGTGAGTATACCGCGTGAGTATACCGCGTGAGTATGCCACGTGAGTATACCGCGTAAGTATACAGCGTGAGTATTCCGCGTGAGTAAACCGCGTAAGTATATAGCGTGAGTATACCGTATGCTTCGGAGTCTATGGGACCTATTTTGTGAAGCTGTTCTGTGAGACCACAATTCTCTATTTTAAGTTTGAAATATTGTTCTGCTCATAACTTTCCTGCCTCTTTATGTTGTCTTCTTCTAGATCATATTTTCCGTTTAGTCATCTCCATGTCAGCCTCAGTGGTCGAGTGAGTAGGGCCCTCGTTACTGAACAGATAGATCCAGGGTTAAATCCCGGATGTATCGAATTTGTTTCAAATTCAAAGCAAAGACTTCTGGGTCTTACCAACCTCTAAGAATGGGTTCTATATATGTTTCGGAGAAATAAACACGGTCTGCCGTGCTTCAGATGTCTTATCTTCTATGGAGCACTCGACTGCGTTGGTCTCTTAACGATTTCTTCTGTCTTTACAATTCCGTATGTCTTTTCAGTTTTGATTTTTAAATCGGAATGTTGTTGCGTTGTATATAACGTTCGACGATGTTTAATGATGGTAATAGAGGAATAGGTAAAGCACACTAATTAATCAACGTTCGACGATGTTTAACGACGGTAATAGAGGAATAGGTAAAGCACACTAATTAATCAACGTTCGACGATGTTTAACGACTGTAATAGAGGAATAGCTAATGTACACTAATTAATCAACGTTCGACGATGTTTAATGATGGTAATAGAGGAATAGGTAAAGCACACTAATTAATCAACGTTCGACGATGTTTAACGACGGTAATAGAGGAATAGCTAATGTACACAAATAATCAACGTTCGACGATGTTTAACGATGGTAATAGAGGAATAGCTAATGTACACTAATTAATCAACGTTCGACAATGTTTAACGACTGTAATAGAGGAATAGCTAATGTACACTAATTAATCAACGTTCGACGATGTTTAACGATGGTAATAGAGGAATAGCTAATGTACACTAATTAATCAACGTTCGACGATGTTTAACGACGGTAATAGAGGAATAGCTAAAGTACACTAATTAATCAACGTTCAACGATGTTTAACGATGGTAATAGAGGAATAGGTAAAACACACTAATTAATCAACGTTCGACAATGTTTAACGATGGTAATAGAGGAATAGGTAAAACACACTAATTAATCATTGTTGAAGTTTGATACTTTGATGACAAAAGCAGTTGATGTGGTATAGAGTCGACTTTCTGACCTCAGGTTACAAATCAACTATTGTACTAGAGTCTTCCATCCTATGTACATACGCGTCCATCCCATCCTGTGTACATACGCTTCCATCATATTAATTGATTTCTGAGATTTTCTTTAGCTTGTTAACTATTGCCGTGAATGATAAGTGAGCCAGGTGACACAACGATACTTTGACTTGAATATTGACAGCAATGAGTACACGAGGTTGTTGATCTTATTTTACGTCCTTGTCAAAATCGCTGTTGATATCATATTTTCCGTTCGTCTTCAATTTGTAAAAAAAATATCTCGCCTGATACCTTTTATTGTTTGCTACAAACCCTTGCTGTTTTCTATTCATCGTATTACTTTTTCCTCTAGCATTAGTCCTGCAGAGACCACTCCATTAGAGTGTTCCTCTAAATATGCGAGTGTATAATTTAACCTTTAATTATGTCCTAGTACTTCATGCTCATTTCTTTGTTGTTTTTTTTTCTCCTTCTCTTTGCGCACCCATCTTTCACACACAAAATCTCCAAACAAAAAAGAATATTAAAATTGCAATATTTTGTATATCCTTTCTTCTTTATTATGTTTTCTTCTTTCGTCCATTAGTTGTAATATTTCTTCAGCCATCCATTTCTTTTTGTTGATTCTTTTAGTCACTGGTATTACTTCTTTTGATGTTTGTTGAATCGATTGTTTGAGCATTTCCCACTGTTCCTATATGTTCTGTATTTTCTCAATAGCATTATATCTATTTTGTACTATCGTACTGTACTTATCACACATCTGTCTATCTACTCTAAGTATATCTAGTTCTAATTTTATATTTCTTGGGGATTTCCGTGCCTTCCGCAGTTTTATTCTTATCTTTCCAACTACTGGTACATGGTCAATATTGTAATCTGCTCCTGGCCTTGTTTTAACAGATGTTAGACCATTCCTAAATCTTCTCTGTACTAGTATAGAATCAATTTGATTGTGTACTTTTTTGTCTGTGCTTTGCCATGTCCATAGTCGCCTAGGGTGTTGTTTGAACCAGGTGTTACCTGTAATCATTTCAGGTGTCTTTAGCTGTTCCTACCTTTGCATTAAAGTCCCCTAATATAATAGTTATTTCTTGGGATTTACACTCTTCCATGGTCATCTCTACGCCCGTGCGCTGCAGGGGCCCGAAAGGGGAGTAAAGAATAGCGGCGCTGTACCCTACCAGGCATGTTCGTAAGAGGCGAGAGAGGAGGGTTGGGCATAGAACTGGCTATCCCATACTGTAAAAAAATAAGCCGAAAAAACTTCACAAACATAGACAAGTCAAAGAGAGAAAAAGTAAATCCGCCATCCAGGAAAGATAAGGGCTCTCTGTCTAAGAGACGTATGACGCAAGCCGGAGAAAGCCGTAAGGAGTCCGGGTTGTCGACTCACCCTTTGTCTACCAGGAAATCCTCCAGAATTGGCACCTGGAATGTACGTACCCTAAACGAACATGAAGCCAACAGAGAGTATTACACAACAGGCCCTTTTTTGGAATCCCCA